>JABUQX010032473.1:0-59846 GCA_015478945.1 Trachelipus rathkii
AAGAGAGAGATCTTTTTTCCATAAATTTCATTTTGAAATGCTTCAAGCTCACAAATAATTAATCACGTCCCGATATATCCCTTTCCTCTTTATACCTAATGTTGTGAGACTTTAACCAAGTTTTCTTGAGGTATTTGAGAAATTAGCAATCATGTTCTTAATCACAAAGCTCAGTTTCTACTGATTTTCTAACCTCCTTTTAATCTTTGTCTCAAGAACTTACGAAAATCTTCGACATAATCTACGAAATTAAATTTCCCTCGCTAATTTCTATCAACTTCTTTGCTATTTTTTTCCTTTCATGATTTTTTCTTTGTATTTTATGTATTTTGGACTTTTCACTTAAAAAGCTTCCAAGATATTTGGCGTTCGAAACTTTATTACACCATCATTGTTTCTTTTTCTACTCGTATGGAGTGGTGCATGCACACGCGTTTTATACACTGGCGTCGTTCTGCTCATACGACCTTCTTCTTTGAGATTGTGATGGAATCTATATGTTTCTTCAGCCTTAACACTGGGGCCTGCATTCACAGTGTCCGTGCTTTCCATCCAAAGCCTCATTTCTCGACCAGAGATATAGCCGTTGTTTGTTTGCACTCTGCTTTATCCAATAAACAAGCACATCAGATCCTGTTCTGAAAGGCTCTGACTAAATACATCCTTCTCTTTGAGAAAGCTCAGAGCAAACTTATCTTTTCACATAACCTTATCCTTTCGTGCTAATCTCTCCAAACTCAACAACCCACATTTGACAGCCCTATTCATTCTTACATTTAACTTCAGTTCCTGGATTAATTCTCCCATGTTTCCAAACTTTCAAGCAATTTAACTACTTTTCAAGGGTGCGCAATTGTGATTGCTCGGTCATGTGGGCTATAATCACTTCTCAAACCTGTGCTCTTACTCAGTTCTGGGTGGATTGCTATGAAGGACTCTGAACTATCTTCCTACTCGCAGCGCATTAATTGAAGAAGAATTAACAGCTGTGGTTGAGGAATCATAATTATGCTCCGCTTCGAAAAACAATTCGAGAGTGGATATTTCCTGTAGACATATTGTTAGTCAATTGAACATGGACAGGTTAGTTCAAAGAATTATCATTGTATTTGAAAAATATAAAAGAAAGCTATTTCATCCTTTTGGATACTTAGGGCCACGGTGCTAATGGTTGACCTTTAACTTCTGGAATAAACTCGGGGTATTGAACATTGGTATCTTTACTTCTGCTATGTCTATAACCACTGTAGAGATATCAGTTAGCGTTCTGTAGGTGGCTATCAAGATTTTCTCATGAGTTCTCGTCAATGTCCTTCTCATTGAAATGACCTTTGTTCTATACTACAGTTTAAGAGATCGAACATTGGTCGCGTAGAATTTAGATAGAGTTTGGTAATATTTTGGCGGGTGCACGTCACGCCGTAATGAAGCGGCACATATACTCGCTGACGGAGCCGTGTATATAGTATATATATCTCGCTCTTCTCTCTCGCGCAGTTCATATAATTGTTGCATTGACGAGAGTGTTCCCTCTGAGTGCGAAGAGCCTATAAGATAGGTGTTTCTTCCTGGGAATGGAGGCGAACATTGCAGCTCCGCTTTCCTTTCTGAGGAAGAGATCATAATCTTTGGTTGTTACAATTCTTTTGTTCTCATGTCCATTTCGCGAAGGGAGCCGCAAGCCTTGCAGCTCGCAGCCGGCGCCTGCGGCTGCGGCGGCTTAGCGGCTATACCTCTTCGGTGCAAGTCCGTGCAGTGAACCGGTTAGCCGCAAAAAAGTAATTTGCGGCTGCTTCCTCAAGTCCTCGAATAATTTAGTTACCTTTTTAAATTCTTCAACTATTAAAGAACAGCTCTTCAATACGATCACATTTAAATTATTAAATAATGATGTTCTCAGATCTGACTTATCACTATCCCTTTTTCTACATCTCATTAATACCCTATCTGTTTTTTCATCACCTCTTACTCTTTATCATAAATTTCATTTTGTAAATGCTTTGCAGAGCTCAATAAATAATTAATGATAACTGGTATGTGAGCGTCCTCTAGTAAAGTAACTGATCTCCTGATCGTTAATTGAGATCTAACCGAATTTTGAGGCATTCGAATATTACAATCATTTCTTTACCTCAAAACTTAGTTTCTACGTTTTTATACTCCACTATGATCTTGCACAAAACTACGACATATTCTAAAACGCACAAATTAAACCCTCCCATTTCTATAAATTCTTGCCAATTCCTTTCTCATGATTTTTCTTTGAATGATGACACTGTTTCTCTCACTTAAAAAGCTTCCAAAGTATTGAGTGTTCGAAACTTTAGCACAAAATCATTGTTTTTTTGACTTGTATGAAGTATGCCTCACACACATCTGGCATCGCTCTACTCATCCTACTCTTCTTGAATGTGGGAAATCTAATGTTATTCGCCTTAACTCCTTATTCACATTTTACTCATTCCATCTAACCTCATTATGACCGAAAAGCCGTTGTTTCACTCTCCTTATCCAATAACTAGCACATCAGATCCTGTTCTTTTGAGCTCTAATCGAATACAACCTCCTTTGATAAGAGCTTGTGCAGCTCATCTTTTGACATAGCCTTATCGTATCCCTGCTAATCTCTCCAAACTCACCAACTCACGCTTGACAGCCCCATTCATTCTTACATTTAGCATAACATCTGGAGTACTCTTCCTTTTTCCATTTTGGCAACATTCCCCAAGGAATTAACTACTATTTCGACTCGCTCCTGCCTATGCCCCTTAATCATTTTACAGAACCTGGCCGGGTTATGTTCTTATGACGCTCCCGAAGGCCTCTAACAGTACTCTTCTTATTCAGCAGCCATTTAAAATTGAAAGAAAATTTCAGATGTTCTGAGGATCAGAATTAAGTAAATTAAGAAAACATTTCGAAAGTGATATTTCCGTAGATATTTTTTAGTCATCAGATTTGAAGGAGTTCAAAGAATTTCATTAGATCATGAAGAAAAAAATATAAAATAGTCTATATCGAAAATAATTTCTTTTACAGAAATCTGTGAATAGTAAAGACAAATACAATATATATACTAGTTAAGATTATGGTATGGAGAAAAAACATTGCATAAGGGAGCTAATATAATTTATTGAACACATTTAAAAACATTCATGACAACCATAATTTATAGAACAAATTCAAAAACATTCATTTACAACCACAATTTATCGAACAGAAATTAAAAAAAAAAAACATTCACATACAACCAATTAAAATTATTTAATTAATTTGAACAACTATGAACAGATTGCATGTGTAACTTCAAGTTTGAACTCTTAGTATATTGATATTGTAGAATATGTTAATATTAATAGTATATTATTAATAAGGTATATTAATAAATGAGTATATTAATAAATGTCATAACTGCTGAGTTTTGGTCATAGAACTCAGAAAAGAAATAGGATTCTGTGGATAGTTAGTCCCTATAAAGTATTCCTCAAAGTAAGTGGTGTACATCAATTGTGATAGCGATAGCATCAGGAATTAATGTTAGAATTATAACGAGAAAATGAAACGCCACAAACATCAATTACAGAGAAAAGAAAGGTTATATTGTATGATATTTATAGAAAGAACAATAAATAAGCTCAACTTAGAAATAACACATAATAAAGGTAACAATAAATAATGAATCAATAATAATAAATTAAATTTCTATAAATAATGTGAGAATGAATAGAATAATAAAGTCTTTTCATTCAGCCTCATTTATTTAATCATATATATAATAATAAGATTTAGTCAGAAGAATATATCAAAATCAAATAAATAAAGTAGTAATAAGATAATAGTAAAGAACAAAACTACAGTAGTAGTAGTGTCTTTTGAAATATAAAACCATATTACAAAACACATTAATCCATAACGTTAATAATCATACATTAAACTTAATACTTAAATAAAGTTTTAATATAAGTTGAATCTCAGATTTAATTAATAGTTCACATGTTTAATAATATTTAGAGCTAGAATTAATATATTTCAATATCAACTCCAAACAGTTGTATATGTACTTATAGCTTTGAACACTAACTAAAATATAAGCTTAGATCAAAATGAATAGAAGCTAATGAATATGTTTATTATTTATTTAACATGAAACCATAAACTAACATTTGAAAGTTCACTAATATTAAGAAACACTTTAATAATAATCACCCAAAGGATAATCATTATCAAATTATAATACTGAGACTTAGTTATCATTAATGAACCCACTTTTCAAAACCACTAAAAAGAAGGTTAATAAATATAAATTAGATAATTCTTTCTTGTTGATCCAATCATAAAACAAAATATACCTTCACTTAATTTTCTTTATTCACAAACATTTTGGTTCTTGGTAGAGGAGCAAAAACAAAATTAAAATATACAAAGAAGATCCTGGTAGAGAAGAATCTTCACACTGAATGTTCTGTAAATATCCATTCTATCTAACTATCAATGGGAAAGATGAGATGAACATAAGAAGAAAAATTAGAAAATGATATATACCACCCAACAACATCAACCAAAAAGAATGGTAAAGAGAAGATATATATATATAGGGAAGAATAGAGTAAAAGGGTATATAAAGTGGGTGGTATATATATACATATACATACATATATATACATATACTTTTCACTAAAATAAATTACCTTCATATTTATATCTATATATAAAAACATATTCTATAATCTATTCAATAGAATTGTAATAATAATACACATACTATATATAATATTGACTAAGAAGAAACTTACAGAAACAATTATTATATATATCTATATATAATAAGAATATATATATATATATATATAGAGATATATATTATATATATATAAGATATATATATATATATATAGTATATAATATATATATATATATAGGTGTTATATATATATACATATTGGTATATGTATATATATATATATTATATATTATTATATATATATATATATATATATATATATATATATATATATAGATATATAGATATATATATATAGAGTATATATATATATATATATATATATATATATATATATATATATATATATATATATATATATATATATATAATATATATATATATATATATATATATACATATATATATATATAATAGATATATATATATATATATATATATATAATATGATATGTATATATATATATATATATAAGGAGATATATATATATATATATATATATATATATATATTTATATATATATATATATATAAAAACAAAAACGGAAACATCACACAAACAGCTCAAATTTAGAACCATCAGAAATTAAGTCCAGTAGAGTTCGCAAGTTATAGTGGATACAGTGGTAACAAAATAACATTGTGCCAAAGACGATTAATATTATAAATCAAAATGCAACTACCTGATTAAGTATAATTTTAACCATACGGTTTTTCCATATAAAAATACAAAATGTTTGAATAGAACGTTCTATCAGTTTTATTCTAAAATAAAAAAAATACATTTGTACTACTAAATAATCGAAATATTGTTAGTAGTAATGAGAACTTGATCAAAATATAAAAATAATGAGTAATTTACAACAGTATTAAATTTTTGTCCTACTCACCTGCTTTTTCAAACCAACGGACCTTAGACTCTTAAGTCAAAAGGCTGGCACATGGCACAAGCTTTTATTTTTCGCCAAGATACCAACACCAATCTACTAGAGACACTATAGACTGACTATACTTCACCTGGCCAAACATATTTGATGCCGCTGCATCTGAACAGGGCTGGGATTTTTACAATTCTGTGGCAAATGCCTCCCACACCTGTATCTCCATCACTTCAAATTAAATATCAGCCATAAGAAAAACTGCACAGATCTGATTTTAAACTTACCAAGGACTTTGAATGAATTGTCATCCTTTCATGATTTTCAAATCTTGTTTTCAATCTTTGGTTCTTTCTTCTATGACGACTGAGGTTCGTTTCTTAACGGGCTTTTTACTGTGTTATTCCTTCTTCTCCATCACCCAATGCCTGGCCTAAGAAAAAAAAAAATAAAAAATGCTGTAACTAAAAACTTTAGCATTTTTGTTTACCTTCTAAAGTCTTTTTCACAAAAAACAACATTTACAAACTTTAAAATTCAACTACTCATTAGTTTGTCAATTCCCAATTCAAATAATAATAATAATAATAAGAATAATACACAACACACACACACACACACAATAATAAGATTAATGATTTTTATTTTGGTTTTGCTGGTGTAAGATACTGTGCACCGTTTAGCATGAACAAGATTAATGTCAGATGCAGGCTTTCATTTACTGAAGAGCAGCCCTGGCTTGCTTTGTCTTCTGCTTCAAGATAAGCCCAATGTTTTTTGTCATTTCATTTAGTATACCTGTTTCTTGCTCTTGTGTTCTTTTTTCTTTTTAGTAATTGCATTAATAATAAAATTTAGGTTAATTATTTTTTGATTTATATTGGTAGAAGGATCCGGTCCTTCGTAGAGATCATACTGTAAGTTTCAAGATTTCGTCAGAATATAGATGCATTTGGCTCTGGGGAGTATTCTCTGTGCTACAGTGGAGGTTTTGCTTTCTGTAGTAGATATTCAGTAGGTTAGCTGTCTGAACTTCACCAGAATCTGTTGCCGTTAGTGTTTCGTCTTCTGACGAACAAGGTGATGCATAGTTGATCCTGTTTTTTGTTTTCTTTATTAGTTAGTTTATATATAATTTTTTTCAGTAGTCTCTCTTTTTAACCTGTCATGAATGTCTTTTTTGTGGGTTTGATTTTGGTAACGTATCTGATATCAAGAAGGGCGGATCAATGGAGGGAATGGATAAAAAATGAGGAGATTGTGCCCTGTGTTTCAAGGTGATGGCAGTAGTGAAAATGAATATGAGGTGTGGAAAAAATGTGTTGAATGGTGGTATAAGTTGGTTAGAAACAAGTATGATTGTCTTGGTGGTGAGATTCTATTAAGTCTGGGAGAAAAAGTGTTTGAAGGTATTTGTAATATAGATCTGGATGGTTTAGGAAAGGATGATGGTGTGAAGGAAGTGTTAGATGTGGTGGACAGAAGATATAAAGAAAAGAATAGACATAGGCAATGATGAATATATATATATTTCTACTTTCGATTACTATAGCATTTGTGTATAAAACCAATATTGTTTATTATTGCATATTTTATTATTATGAGGTATTACATTATTATTACTATTAGTATGTTATATATATATATTTAGAGTTATTATTACATATATTATTATTATTATTAGACGAAGAAATAAAAAAAAATATATATACATATAAAAAAGATATATATATATTATATATATATATATATATATATATATATATATATATATATATATATATATATATATATATATATATATATCTCTTTTCTCTCTTTTTATCTGAAGAATCTCTTATTTTCCCAAGAATGGGGAGGCAAGGTGAGTAAATTAAGAAAAGAAAGACAGAAAGAAACATGACAAAAGTCGAAAAGAAAGCCCAGCCTCATCGCCCCCTCTCTGTTTCATTAATTAGTGAGAACTCGTCGCAACCAGAAAATCCCCCTAAAGCGTCATGGGACAGCGATGGACCCTTACTATGGTAGACTGCTCAACGGAGCCTATCCCTTGGCCCAGGTGGCCAACCATACCCTCAGCCAACCCCGCCATTCACCCTGCCATACACATTCTTCCTCGTCCTACTCAAAACCCTACATTTCTCTCCCTTCAAACATTCGTTTACTGACTCTAATCCTAATTTTTTTCTTCGTGTGTTTCTTGCTGGGCTAAAGTAGAGACTATTTATCTTTCTAAACCTTTAACTTCAAACTGACTTCATCATTCATCTCTTTTTGAAGAAGACCAAGTCCATCTCAACATACTTTCATTTATCTCTTATTTACCCCTTCACACCACACAACTCTCATTTTATCAATTCTTCACACCTAGCATGCCCAGATTGTCCATCTGAACAGCACATTGAATCCTAGATTTATAATTTTATTCCAGACCATAGTCTCACTGGTTCATACAATAACACAGGTAACAAGATACCCCCCATACAAGACCCTAGCACACTCCAAGACTTATTCCTTCACATTCACCAACGATTTAATTCTGCACCCACACCCTTCCCTGTCATTCCCAGCAACTTTCCTTACCACACTCTTGCATAATCCGTTCCTCCTCATCCAAACATATACCCCAAATATTTAAATTCTCACACTCTTGTTCCAGCTGCTCACCATCTAACATAACTCTACACACGGAGGACTGTCCTCACTCTCACAACCATAACCCCACTTTATCCACGTTAACTTTCTAAGCCCCTTCTCCTTTAAACACCCTGCCAAATCTCGCCCACCTTCAGTCCCCTTCAGATCACACAGGGAAACCAAACATCCTGCATATAATATAAGAAACTGCACTCTATCTCCCATTCTCCATCATTCTTAACACCCTCCCATACTAACCCTCAAATTTCTTTCTATAACCCTATCCATATACAAAATTGAATAACTCATGGAGACATACTGACAACCCCTTGTCTCACTCCCAAGCATAACTCTAACCACCACCATTAGTAATCACTACTTACACACTGTCATCACTGTCATGACACTTTGATCCCATCAGAAGCTCACCACCTCAACATACATATCACCAACACCATAAAGCTTCCCCTTATTAACTCTATCATATCTGCAACCACAAACCACATTTATTCTTCTCCTCATTTTCTCACAATCATTGTTTCAATGTAAAGATTTGATCCAATACTGACCCACCACCCTGTAATGGCAACTTTGCCTTTTTCACACTATCTACACTGATTACTAAAGCTGAAGAAGGATACCCTTCCTCGGCAAACATCAGCCATAGTTCACTTCTATAATTTCTTTAAGAAGTTCCCTTTTTCACACCTTCATCTTAGTGGCACAGAGCTACTGCCTTCTCCATTATTTTGGACATATATATATTGATAGATATATATAAGAGAGTGAGAGATATATAGACATGATATATATATATGATGGCTGCAAGGTATGGAGGAGTAGATATGAGTGATAGAGAGTGAAAGAAGGGAAGGAAGAGAGTATATATAGATATATATATGAGAGATACACATATATATATATATATATATATATATATATATTCTTCTTTCTTTCTCTTCTCTCACCTCTCATCCCAAGATTGGGGTAAAAGCACAAGCATCAAGAAGAAAAACATAGATAACACAATCAAGAAAAAGAAAGCCCAGCCACTGCCTCCTCTGAAAACAGACACTGATGATATTTGTCTGATAAGAAAATCAACTGAGTATCATGGGACCGCGACGGACCCGCTATGGTAAAATCGTCAATGTAAGGGAGCCTTCATCCCCTGGCCCAGGCCACAACCATGCCTCCATGACAACCCTGCCATTCTCTCCCCATCACACCCCTTTATTCTCGCTCTTAAGCCAAACCTCACATTTCTCCCCGGGCATCTCGCCTGCTCCACCCACTCAACCCACTTTCTCTCTCGGTCTCCCCAGCCGGTCGGTCTCACCAACACTACTCTCCAATTTATGACATCCTGCCAACCAACCCAATTTTATTCATCCTTTCCTCACAATCAGTAAACCATCTGAACACACTTCACTATCTCTTTCACAACTCTTCTTCACCAGCACATCCTCTAACATGTTCATTCTCATTTTTATTAATTTCTTTTCTCACACCTTAGCATGCCCCTAAGATTGGTCCATCATCTTGAACACATTGAATCCTTTAGGACTATACTTCTTATTCCCAGAATCATTCATCACCATACACACATGAGGTAATAAACATACCCCTATGTAAGACTCTAGCGCACTCCAGACTTAGTCCCTTTACTCTCACCAACGATTTAATTGCATCACAGCAAACCTTCTTACATCCAGAACTTTCACACCAGAACTATCCTGTCTCTTTCTTCATCCAACACAGAATTGTAATTATTTTAAACTCAGACACTGGTCCATTTTGTCACAATTATCTAACATAGAACTCATAATTGAGAATCAATCCCACTCACAACCATAACCTTACTTTATCTGCACTGCATTTCTAATCCTCCTTTGAAGGTTGCATCTCTGCCAAATCTCTCTTACCAATCCCCTTCCTAAACTCTCTCTTCAGGATTCTGCCACATGGGTGAAATCCAATTTCATCTGCATATAATAGGTAGGGGCACCCTCCACTCACCACACCTTCCCCTGCCACATCCACCTCTAATTTTTCATGAACCTAATCACATGATATAAACTGAATAATCAAGTAAGTTAGAGCACACAAACCCTGTCCACCTGTATGATAATCCTAAACTAATCACTGATTGACACCATTTATCTTACAACACTTTCAATTATCACATGATACTTCTTGGATTCCTATCTTGTGAAGCCTACCACCAAACACTTCATATATCACTAATACCTACACAGTTTCTTATTAACTCCTTAACACATGCCTCAGCCAAATCCACAGAAACCCAACATGAATTTTATTCTTCCTTCTCCCTGTTTTCTAATCATTGTCAATGTGTGAATTGATCCACATTTAATAATTTAACGCAACTTATTCTTTCCCACCCAACCCAAATCCCAAATGCTCCAGACTACTTTTCAATCAAAATACTGAAGGATGATACCCTCTCACAACACCACAAACTATTCCCATAATTTAGCAGTTCTTCTTTTTCTCCTTGCACCTTAAGAGCAAAAATACAATACTTCCATCCTGAATTACCCAATCACTATTACAACTTCAAATTAATCACCCCACCATCTCTGCTCCACTCTTGATCATTTCGAATTAGTAATTTATCCACTCGCAGATTTTAACACATTTTCTAGTCTTTCACTTACTCCATTACCCTCCTTAGTTTCAATGTTCCATCCCCAAAATACCTCATTCCTTTTGCAAACTACCAAACCACACACATCTACTAACACCTCATCATATTACTGTTGATATTAGCAGATTTTAGTGATTTTTTCCTAAGAACAACTTCAGACCATTTCACTAATATAAAAATGCAACAACCTTATTCATTATTCTAAGGATCTCTCTTTATTCTCATTCTTAACCTTTCTGTTTCTCCTTTTTACCTTTAACCGCTTTCATCACCTATTCATTCCACCATTCCTGCTGTTAACATTCTATTTCACAGCACACCAATACGCACTTCCTTTTGCACTATTAACAATTAAGCTTCCTTCATTTTGCTCCCCCAGATTTGTTCAGCACAACTCGTCTCAGATTCATCCATTTACTGAAGAAAGCCTACAGGCCATTCATTGTCTGAGTTCCAGCTGGTTCACTCTTTTACTTTACCTACTTCCTTTCGGGTATCACCTTCCTTCCATCCAAGCCCCCACTAACTTTAATTTTACATAGAACAATATAATGGTCCGATAATCCCATTCCTAAACCCCCCACTGATTTAACATCCAACACATACTTTCAACATCTCCTTTTCATCAACACAAAATCAATCATACTTTCTTTCAATTTGATACCATCTCTTACCTACACCAAATCCCCTAGTAGTGATATCATGACACTTCGTGTTTAAAGAAAGATACTTATTGACATGCTGCCTCTTTCTTTTCACAGAAAATCAATCACCTTCCTTGCTCATTCTTTGATGCCTGCCACCCCAAAACCAATGCGGTTATGGCCTCATATCCCTTTTTGATCACCTATCCATCCATTCAGGTCCCCCAACACAGTCAATCTGAAGCTCCTACTCATCCCATCCAGAGCATCATTTCAGATTATCCCAAAAATTGTACTCTCTTCAACGATTGGATGGACCGAGATACTGGTCAGACGTGCTATATATACCTAGACCTTTTCAAACTTAAATTTTAACCATTAGAATTCTTAGGACTCTCACACACAAAGTCTATCATAGCTTTGTAAAATGTCACATATCACTCATCAAAATTGCAACTCCTTCTTCCTCTCTCATTCATTTCCAACACCAGTAACAGTCACACATCACACCTGGTAATAATCACTCTCAACTTCTTTGTGCTTCTTCATCTTTGTTTCAGTCACAGCGAGAAAATCAAATTTGCTCCTTTTCTAATACATCCATCACCTCTCTCCCTTCTCCTCAACATTTATTCCTCTGACATTCCATGTACCCACGATTCATACAATTTTGGCCAAAGATGGGCAGGCTACTGCTGACATGATCACATTAACTTCTGAGGTCACTATATTAGCATTCATGAAATAGATAAGCTAGTGCCACAACCCTTCAACTATCAAACAATCCAGTTTGGCCCAACACACGCAGTGACATACGATGTGGGCAATTCTTTTCTCCCCCACACATATAATTGAGAGTGATATATATATATATATAGATATATATATATATATGATATATATATGTATATATATATATATATATATATATATATATATATATATATATATATATATATATATATATATATATATGTATTAAAAGTTGTTATATATAGTATGTTAATAGGCATGAAGTGTTGGAAGTAAATGTAAGGTGAATGGTAAAGTGATTTAGTATGAGATAATGTTTATTTACTAGAGGAGCGAACTGAGGGAATTCAAAGATATTTTAGAATATTGTCCAAAGGATACAGATGTCTCCAAAATTTAAGCACGGTTTACAATGGGGAAGGTTTAAAAGCAAGACCAAGGAAAAGAAGAGAAGATGTATATCATGAAGAGGAGAAAAACAAGGAACAAAGAAGAATAAATATAAAAGAATAAATCTGGTGATGTAATGAAATGCATTTTGTGTAGGTCGATATATCATTTTGCATATCAATGTCCAATGAAAGGACAGCATAAAAGGAAAGAGGAAACTGTAGGTGTTGGTAGAGGTTATAAGGTGATAGAACAATCTGGTAGTAGTAGAGATTATGGTAGAGGCAGAGGATGGAACAATAGAGATTCGAAAACAGGGAATCAGGTTTTCCACAGTGAAAGTGTAATTTAAAGAGAGAAAAAACGGATGAATATGAAGAAATTTAATCGGAGAGAAGTGAATAAGTTTAATGATAGGGAGTATGAATGAAAGGGTAGAGATGTGAAAGAATCAATGAGATGGATAAATGTGAGTATTTGGTGATTCTGTCTATCAAGTAAAAAGAATGAAAATACCTTATGAGGGGAATATATAATTTTTTTTTGATAACAAATGTAGTTAAAGGTGACATCCCATCGTTGTTGGGAAGGGAATCATTAAAAAGGATGGATGCTAACATAAATCTGAGGACAGATGAATTGAATACATGTTTTTAATAACTTGAAGGTTAGGTGTATGGCGAATGAAAAGGGACATATGAAAATTAAATTAAGAAAAGGTTAAGTAGAAGTGTTTGGTGGTTAGGAGGAACAAAGGAAGATTTTTTTAAATAAAAATTTACAATTCGGACACCCAAGTAAGGAAAGGTTATAGGAATTAATTAGAGGTGCACATAGTGGGAAAAATTGTTAGCGAAAAATGTGATACTTGTATTAGATATAGGAAGACCCCTAGAAGACCCGTAGGGGGGGAAGGGTTCCCCTTGGCAAAGGATTTTAATGAAATGGTTAACTTAGATTTCGGTGAGATAGAGGGGTATAGATTTTTTGCTCTGATTGATTTAGGGACTAGAAAAATGAAAGATGAGGGTGTTGGTAGGAATGAGAGTTTGATGTAATCTGTAGCTGCTAAGAATGGTTTGTTTTATAGAAGTGCATATTCTCTTAATCAATTAGTTTTCGGTAAGAATGTTCAGCTACCTAATAACAAAAAACACACAAATAACTCAGTTCTTCCCTATCAGGAGATCTCATAGAAAACCAAAAGCAGCTTTACTTCAAGAAAAGCAAAAAGAAGTTGAAGAGAAGATATTAAGTGGAAAAGATTAGAAGTAAAGGGAACATATTTATTGAATCAACACATATTTGTGGATAATTTATTGATTAGCAAATATAGAAGTAACATCTTAGTGTATAGGAAAGATGCAGTAAAACTATTATTGTTAAGCATGGGGGAGCTATATAGATGTAGAAGAGTAATATCGTTACAAATTAAAGAAAATTGAGAATAAGGAGGATAGTGGATGAGGAAGAGAAAGAGAAAGAGTAAGAAAGTGGGAGGAGATATAGACAGAAGAATTTGAAATGGTTAGAGTACTGAAAAAATTTGTAGAAGAAGAAGAAGAAAAGATGGAGGAGGATGGGGATGAACAAGGGGAAGAGAGATTATGACAAAGATAAAGGTTGGAAGGAGGTATAGATGTAAAAATAAAGGGAATGGATAATGTATGGATGTGAAAGTGTTAAGTAGAGCAGGGAATGCTAATAGTAAGAAATGGAGGGACAGTTATAATATACAAAATGCGGAGAATGGTGAGTGTAGTTGGATTGATTTTAGAGATTACAAGGAGATTGAAACTATAGAGGAAGTGTGGTTAGGTAATTGAGATAATGAAAGAATTTTAAATGCTAATTTAAAAGAAAATGATAACTGGGAAACAAATGATGTTTTCAAGAAGGTTAATGATAGAGGTCAAAAGTAGATCTCTCTTAGATGGGTGATAACGGAAAAATTGAAAGGGAAAGATTGTATATATAAGGCTAGATTGTTTGCGAGAGAGTTTGAAGAAGAGGGAGAGGACCTGATTACCGAAGCTATAACTTGTTCTGATATATTCTTGGATGAAGTTATAAAAGGTATGAAGGATAAACTAGAAATAAATTCAGATGTTAAAGGTTTTAAGTAGGTATATAGGGGTTAATACACATGAATATAAAAAAAGATGTGGTTAGAACAAGAAAACTATATGGAAAGTAAAAGTGTTCCGAATAAAAGAATTTTTTTTGGTGACAGAAATGGAGAGAGTAAGGAATTAATTTTGTATAGATCATTGGTGGGGCAAGAAAATTGGTTAAGTGGTCAGACAAGACATGATCTGTGTTATCTGTGAATGGCAGAACGGACTGTAGATTTTTCAAGAGGGGTAGTGGGTAGTATGGGAAGAAATATAAAAATAATTATAAGAAGATATATTCAAGATAACTATATACGCTTGAAGGTAAGATTGAATAGAAGTTTATACTGATGCATCTTATGGTATGGAAGAGTGTCAGAAGTTGTATACAGCCTAAGAGCAGTGAGAACAGATGTTCTATTGCTTGGAAGTCTAGTGTACAAAGGTTGTGAGGTCTAAAGATTGAGGCTGAAGTTATTGCATTTACAAAGAAGGCACATGAACTAAAAAAAAATAGGTATATATTTGGAAGAATGTTGGAGAGAGGCTGTTGGTGGTGATTGTTTGCAGATTAAGGTGTATACTGACAGTAAGACTCTGAGGAATGCAATATATTCGGTGACATAAGTGTTGAGTAAGAGTTTAAGAATACATATTCTGTGGATATGGATGATAGAAGAAAAAAAGATTACTCAGTTAGAGGTGGGATATGAAATGATCAATTAGCGGATGTGTGTTTACAAAAGTGAGTGGAAGTTAGAGTAATAGAAAAAGAATATGTAGTGAAGAGGCTGGTGGTAAAGATGGGATTATTTTTATGTGTTTCAGCTTGGTGTGAAGGCTAAAGACCAGTAGCATAAAGAGATAATGCCAGATGCAGGCCTTTCATTAGGTGTCGCCTCTTGCTTCATTTTAGTTTCTTTGTTTCTAAGATAAGCCTATCTTTTTTCACTAGTAGGTTCTTGCTGTTTCAGCCTAAGTTCTTTATTCTATCTTTTTAAGGTAATTGGCTAATAAAGTTTAAGGTTATTTGATTTATATTGGAGGTAGGAAGGGATCCGTCCTTCAGATCTCTTGTAAGGTTTCAAGATTTGGTTGGGACACAGGCTGTATTTCCTTATTTTTGGGTACTTTTGTGCTGCAGTGAGGCTTCCTTGGGAATATCGAAGTAGGTTAATTGCCTAACTTCAAATCTGACTTGAAGTCATTGGTGTTTCATTCTCTTAGGCTTAATACAGAGGTATAGTTGATCTTTCATGATTTTTGTCGCTTTAATAGTTGTGATAATTTCTTTTTTTAATAAATAATAATAATAATAATAATACACACAATAATAATAATAATAATAATTAATGATAATTGTTTTTTTATGTTTTTCAGTTTTGAATGGATTGAAATGAAGTGTGTTTGATGCATGTTTGATGATGCTGCTATTACACTGTCTGTGTATCGTTAAGCTTAAGTTTCCTTTCAGCATTTCTTCTTTGTTTTATTGAATTCCACCAAAGACATATTTTTTTTCTTATAGGGTGATTATTTATATGTGTATGTAATTTAATTTAGGTTGATGGAAATCTCAGTCTCCCCTCATTTGCAATATATTTCTGAATTGTTTGACAAATTAGTTTCTTATTTTCTTTAGTAAGAAAAGAGTGTGGCCACATTTGATTGCAATAAGGTAGGGTCTAACTTGAACTTTAAAAAGAGGTCCATAACGTAATATTTTTTCTGACTGAATCATGGTAGTGAGTGTTAGGTCGTTTTTTTATGTGATTTGGTAAGCTTAGATAAAAAATTTCAAGTAAAATAATAATAATAATAATAATAATAATAATAATAATAATAATAATAATAATAATAATAATAATAATAATAATAATAATAATAATAATAATAATAATAAATCAATGTACACAATTTGAAAGAATATTTATTGTATAAATCAATCAGTAAACAATATATCAAAGCAAAAGAAATAAAAATGACATTGTACATTTTTGCTTGCCAGTTTTGGCAAACCTGCAAAGTTGTTTTTTTCAGTCTTTCAATGTTAGCAGAGAGCAACAATGAATTCAGAAAGGAATAAGAAAGGAGTTAATGTCATAAACGGGAAAGGAAGGAAAAGAATCACAAAATTTTGATGAATATAAAAATAAATCAGAAACTGTGGATGTTATAGAAGTATGAAATTCGAAACTCCCTAGCTTAGAACTAAGAAAGATATTTGAACTATGAGGAAATAGAATTTCATGGAGAAAAATACGATTAAAAAATAATAAACTTTCCAAAAAATTGATTTCAAAATCCTGAATATAACCAACCAAAATTACACTATTTTAACTCTGGAAACCAAAGTCAGAAAATTTTTTATCACACGTTTTAAATAACAGCTTTATGATAAATAATAAATTTCCAACGAGAAAATGGTTCAAAATCAGAAGAAACAATAATAAAAACAATCTTTTAATTTCTCCATTCTACTTGACTTTTCTTCTAATTGAGAAATTTGTTCAATATGTTGATCAGTCTCTAAATATCCCAAAAATCAATGGCTCATCTTTAATTTCAATTTCATCTGACAGTGTATCATGAATAAATTATTTTTCTGTGAAAAATAAATTTGTAAATGATAAGTTTTTTATAATAGCAATAATAATAATCATAAGTGTACATATAATAATATTAAATTCCTTACCGGAACTCCCAAACCATTATATCTTGGGTTCAAAGCTTTGAAACTACTGTTTCGACACTTCTGAACTTTCTCAAGAGTCTATCCTACTTGATCTTCACTCTTTTTTCAACCATGAATCTTGTTCAAAGCTTTGGCTATTGTTTTGAGATCTTTCAAACTTAAGAGTTCATCCTTAACTTCAATTTCACTTTTAATATCCATCATCAATTCAAATTTACTTTGCTTAAATATCCTCAATGCAACAAAACCTAAAATTCCTGCTTGAAAAAACAAATGTTTATACTAATCTTTATTGAAGGGCATTCTAATTTTCTAAATGATAGATAAATATAGCTTATACAAATGTAGGCAATATAGCCAAAACTGATTCACATTTTCTTTATTTACTTTGCTCACACGATTTAAAGTCAAAAATGACAGAATGACACCTAAATTGAACATTTTGTAAAGATGAATTCCCCATTCTTCAATAAAAATAAAGAGAAGAGTTGTGTAAAGAAAATACATAGGTTAGGCCAAAGACACAGTATTCACTACCAACAGGAAAGTATTTCCAGGATCATAGAGGATTTGGTTGGAAGAATCAGAAGAGAAGCCAGAGCAACAATCCAGAGATTTAGTATTTCTTGGTCATTTTGTTTCCAACCTTGTCCTATTAGAATGTGATAAATCAGCCATTTTTCAAGGCCTGTATACAAACAACTAGAATAAAAAATTAGAAACATATTTTCATTTTTACACATCACTAATGGTTACAGAAACAAATTCTTTGATGAAAAAGATGTGATTGGGAATTAAGATCAAAGCTCATGGTAATTATAGTACTACAAATATTTTTAAAATTATACAGAAAGGGCTATTGCAAGTCAATAAAATCTTAATATAATTTTAATAAATTTATTGAAGGGTGTCTTGTTTTCTCATCATGACCAAACTGGAATAGCTGCAAATGAAGAGTGGGATGAGTACCTGAAGGAGGGAATTACCCATTGTTGTCATAGATTTCATACTTTAAATAAAAATGAAAAAGTTTGAGACAAAATAAAATAAAACACACTTAGAAACCTTGTATTTAAATCCCTGGTCTAAATCATTTATATATATTAGGAACAATGGCCCTAGCACTTGAACCCTGTGGGACACCACACCACTCTTTTCCCATGATGACTATTGCCATTTAGTTAAAATAACACTGTTTAAATATATATATATATAGAGAGATATATATATATAGATATGTATATGTAGAGATATATATAAATAGTATATTATTATGAATATATATATATATATATAATAGGTTATATATATATATATATATGGGTTATATATATATATATATGTTATTTCATCATAGTTTTTTTAAATAACTCAAGAAAATCAACACTTGATACACTATATTTATAATAGTTTTTCTCTACATTTAAAACCTTCCAATGTTGCAGAATAAAATAATAAAATAGAGTTCAAAATAAATATTTTTAAATTTTTTTGAAATTCATTTTACTAAATTTATTTGGGAAAACCGGCCGTGGCGTGTAAAAGATCATAAAGATATTACTAAGATTTGTGCTAGCCCAAACCAATCCTTTAATTACAATTTGAAAACAAGAAGAAGTTACATCAAATGATCTTCACCTGGTAAGTATAATTTATATTTTTATTAAATTTTTCCATATAAGCTGATTTTTTTTTTTTCCCAAAATTTTTGAAATTTACTCTGCTCTACAAACAACCATTAGGATAGTTTGATATCCTCGGTAACTATCTCGTATACGGTTTGGTCCGGCTGGGTGTTTAGACTATCCATCCCAGCTCGATAACTGATACTACTTTAGTAGGTTTTTTTCTCGTAAATATTCCAAAAACACGAAAGGCTGCTGGTCAAAGGCCGGAACTCAAAACATGGGGAGTACCTTCTAATATATATATATATATATTAAAGATATATATAGCATATATATATATATATATATATATAAGATATGGAAGGTATATATATATTATATATATATATTATAGAAAGAGTATATACATACAGTATAATACTATATCGTATATGCTCCTATTGATTTTGTGCTACTCAAAATATGTTCAGAATATAAGAAAATAACTTATATTCTTTCAAATTGTCAATACATAAAATTTATGCAGAAAACAGTCATCCGGTTAAATACATTACATTGTACTAAAATGAAAGATTATGAAATTTAAAAACAAAAGTAAGCATCACTAATAATATCCCATTGAACACTATAAAATTGTAACGGCTCTGTGACTCTCCTCCAAAATGCAGAGAGCAAATAAGACTGTAACACATATTCGTGGAATTTAATTTTTGCCAAGTTGTTTTTTTCCCGTCTAAGAATCTAATAAAACACTCGTTGAATGAGAAAAATTTAAATAAACATTTACTTGTTCTTATTGCACATTTTCTTGTTAAAAATAATTCATTTATTTAAAATCTTAAATAAATGAACTTGGAAGGAAAAACCAAGACACCATATAAACCAATTGTATGTTAAAAAGAGAATCTGTAGAATGATACAACTCAAATATTTATAAATAATTATTGTTAATTATATACAACAACAACAATAAAGAAAATGAATTATCAATCTTGATGAATACGAATGCAGTTTTTTTCTTTGAAGATTTATAAGATACCTAGCAATTGCTTCTCGTGAAAGTCATTTAAAGAAGAAATCTGTCAAGTCGTCCCGTGTCCTGCATTTTCATGAAGAAGTGTTTTTATGATTTCCTCAAGAAAGAATTTAAAGGGAAACATAAAGATACCCATAAACCAATTATATAAAAGAGAACTATAGGAATGGATAACTCAAATATTTTATAAATAAATATTTTTTGTTAATTATGTATGCAGTTAAATAAATAAATGAATTAATTAATGAACTAGATGCGCAGGCTATTGATCCGCTATCTGGCAGTCGATTTTAAGCTTCTTTGATAACGCCATCAAGCACCTTGAGCCTGCAGTCATTTAGTAAGAAACTTTGCTTCAAGTCGTGCCCCTAGTGTCCTGCATTTTTGTATAGAAAGTGTTTACATTTCTGCCGTATAGAGGTTGTAACATTTTTAAAGATTTTTTATTGATTTATTTACTTAATGTGGCGATGAACTAAGAAATAGTGTAAATATGTATATCGTGTTCTATTATTATATTATTGAAAATTAAATGTTTATTTTTGTCCTCCTTCCCCATTTGAAAATTGCTAAGTTTGCACAGAAAAGGTTATTATTAAAAAGATTCAAAATTACAACCAAAATTATTAACAAAAATATAAAAATTTAGTACACCCTTCTTCTAATATATAAGGTTATATATATATATATATTACATATACACATATATGATATATATATATATATTATTACATATGATATATATAGTTATATATATATATATATATATATATAGAAGAGTGAGTGTGTGAGTATATATATATATTATATATTATATATATATATATACAGTATATATATATATATTATTATTACATATATATAGTTATTATATATATACATATTAGTTATATATTAGAAAGATATAAGGAGATATATTATTATTGTTATAGATTGTGGTTATATGTTATTATGTTATTACATACATATATTATTATATATATACATATATATATATATATATATATATGACATATATATACATATATATATTATATTACATGTATATTATTTGATCTTTTCATCTAATTTTTTAAAAACTGGGACTTTAATTGCTCCAACCATTTCCAATACAAAGGAATAACAAATTCTACACAAACTTGGAGATTTAATTAGAAAGATATAAGTCAAAGAAAACTAAATACAAAATAAGAATAAGATTTTTTTCCGTTGTTGAGTTATTTGTTGAAGTGTTTTGAAAGTTATTATAATTTATGCTTTTCTGGAGGCACAATAAATCAAATTCCAGTCAAATGATCCCAGAAAATAACAAGTTTCAGAAAGAATAAACATCTTAATGTAAAATTAGCTTCCTTGAGAAAATATTTTAAAACATTATTTAATAAAAAGAAATAAATAACATTTTATTACATTAGTTGCTTATTTTTTTGGTAGAGGAGGCCCGACCCGTGCTTCCCCCTGCAAAGCAGCGCCTGATAGAGAGAGGAGGTAGATATGTTATGAGCATATATATGTTATATATATATGTTGTATATATATATATAGAGAGGAAGATATATAGAGCATATTACAAGTTACATGAGCAGGTATATATATACATAGCTAAAGGTAGACTTTCAATGTTAAAATTAAGCTGTGTTATATTATTTTTATTCATTATTTATGTTTACTGTACAATTCATTTATTCTGTTTTTAGTAACGTCATAAATTATATCATTATTAATTAACATAAAAGAAAATTTTATAGTGAAGAAAAATAATTAAAAATTGTTGATTTCAAACTTTTATTCATGCATTTAACTTTTCTGTGTCTTGTTAATATTAATTGGGAAGTATATTACAAAAACTTAGAATAGCATCGTAAATCAAATGTTAAAAGTTATTTTATTTACTACTGGCAATTAGATTTTGAAGCAAGAAGGTTTCCTGTGGTAAAATATAGTTCTATTAGTTGTTGGATTAAAGGTGTAACATCATTACTGTTATTTCCACAGAAAATTTAAAAATGTTATTTATAATGTAGAAGGTTTACCTGGTAAGCCACATTTATAATAATTCCATTCTTATACTGTAATTAGAGAACATTTTTTATTAAGCCTGGTGAGTTACATTTTATAAAGACATTGGAAAACTAATGTCTAACTTTGACAAACACATTTTTTTGCATAAATAAAACTAAATGTTGAAAATGGTGATCCTTGCAGAATGATACACCATTTTTCTGGTAAAGACAATACGCCATATTTAACACTATAAAAATCTGTGATCCAAAAAAAAAAAGTAAGTATAATTTTTGGCATTCCACCACCCAATTTTTGGTCCTTTATTATGAAATTAAATTTCGAACGACATAGGCACTGCCAACTGCAATTCCTACAAACATTTCAAAATTCCTCGTTAATTTATTTTGGTATTCTCAATTATGAACACTATTGGTTATATGATAGAGGAGGAAGAGTGAAAGAAGAGCAGAGTGAGAGAGCTAAGGTTGGTTATTGCTATAGTATAGATATATATATATATATATATATATATATATATATATATATATATTACGTAAACAGTTGTCACCAATTAGCCACTATATATATCTAGGAGGGGGTGTTGAACATCTCAGAAGTCAACAGCCAACGTAAATTACGCAGAGAGTTGACGCAGGCTTCTGGGATGGGAGATTAAATTTGGAAGTAGAAATGTTATAGAATATATGATAAATCTACATAACAGAGTGTGGCAGTGGTAAGAAGAAGCACCGCAAGGAACTAGCCTGTAGTTACCAATATCAACACAAAACCCTATGCAGACACAGAACCCCTGAAAAAGTTACGAGGCGATGCAAAGGTGGTTGTACGCGAGTGAGAAGTTCCATCGAGCACCTGCCGCTACAAGCGTTATACCTATAGAAAGGGATAAGCACCAACATCGCGCCTTCAGTGATAGAGGGTAATAAGTGAAGTGAGCACAGAAAAGATAAGCCTTTGCCTTGACTCAACTCCCATCCAAAAGCTGGGGGAAACCAGAGAACCCCAGATATGAGGAGCAGTATCTAAAAATACAAGGGCGGATGAGGCCTTGTATAGCTGAAGCAACTAGAGGAGAAAAATCTCGCAGTCTAAACAGACCTAAAGCCTTGAGGCCGACAAACCGCCAGACAAAAGAGGCTCTGACATTTGTATATGCCAATAATCCTCAAGGATGTTTATATTGCCAACAGGAAAGACGAGAGAGAACCGTCGAAAAGAGATAGGAAAGTCAGAAGGTGTCTTAGAGAATGAGATTTATAGAAGTTGAAAGTTTTTTAAAGAATTCAGATTTGTTTAGACGACCCCCTCCGGAAATTCTATCCAGATCAGCGAGAGTAGAATCGGTAATCAAGACGAGAGGCAATTTTAGAAGTAAAAGAGAGTAGAATTGAAATGAGTTGAAGAATGAAGGGTTGTGTCATACAGCATATGAGTAGATAGAGTTAGATAAGCTGATCATTAATGAAAAAGTAGGAATAAAGTAGGGATAAGACAGAACCTCTGAGGAACATCACTATTGACAGAAATGGAAGAAGAACTGTACTCCCATCATAAAACAGCCGATATTGAGTGATTGGAAAGAAAGCTAGACATGGGCAAGCAAAGAGGAGGGAGGAAACCCAAGGGAGGCTGAGGTGACGCCAGGTCACCGGTCACTGCTGGATAGCCGAGCGCTACCTCACGCAGCCCCCGTAGTTCCTACTAAGAGCGGAACCAGTTAAATCAGTATGATAGGAAACATAACGTCAGGTATTCCCTGAACGCTGAAAGCAATATTTAGTGATCGGAAAGAAGTGGACGAGATTCCTGATGATCTTAAGAAATGAGAGTTGAGAAGGTTTCAAAGGATCTTTAGATATAACTGAGCTTATAGGCCGACAGTCATGCGATCAGAGCGGCTCTTTTTCGAACAGGTTGGGCATGGGCGTCAAACACTGAGGGAAAGTGTTAGTATTGAGACAGAGGAAAATAGCTGAACGAGGGGAGGGGGTCAGCACGGGAGTACACTGCCTCAAACCCTCGGGAGGAATGCCGGCCCGGCCACCTGGCCTTCCACCCATAGGCCTAGGAGCTCACATGTACCCGAAAGTGCACGTAATCCCAGGTTAAAGATAGAATAATCTGATATGAGTGAGAGGTGACGAAGAATGCCAGAATCGTCCAGGGCCGAGTTATATTGAAAATAGGAGCATCAGTGTTATTTGGCCTATTGGAGCTGAAATTTTGTTGAAGAAATTAGAATAAAGGATATATATATATATAGTTATATATATATTGATATATTATTGCTATATATATATATTATTATAGATATATATATATGAGTATATATATATATATATATATATATAGTATATATATATATATAGTATATAGCATCAAAACAGAAATATATATATAGACTCAGTCGGATATCCGTGTGTATCCAGTTTTAACTTCCAGCCGATATCCGGTATCCAGCTATCCGGCTAATTCACTATCCTTCGGCCCATCCTTTGGGGTAACAGTCTCAGGGCTGGGAGCCTGAAAATAAATTTTGACTGACTCAACCTTTAAATTAAAATTTGACTTTCTATTCCACTCCACTCACACAGGAATTTCTTTTGACACTGACCTAATTTGCACAAATTTCTGACTCTGACTCACTAATGAATTTTTGGTCTGTCTTCATCTCTTATGCCCAAGATTTTGATGAGCTGTATTATCACTGGCTCTACCATTCTTTTATTTTCTTTCCAACACACTCAACATGATAGTTGGACTCTCTGGCTTGTTTCTTGTTGTCCTAAGCAGTTTAATTGCCCTATTCCTGATCCTATTTACTCTATCGAACATCATCATTTCCTCATAACATATTATCCCACAGAAATTGTTTTTGGCTGGTTATTGTTAACGTTTCATATAGTTGTTTTATCTAAATTAACAGTGTCCCCTATCATTTTATCTGCACCTGATGGTACTTAAAGTTTTGTATTCTTGATTTCCTACCTTTAGTCGCGCCTTTAATTTTGTAATGATTCGGGTTTCAAATTCTTCAGTTTCTCCATAGCAGATATCATCTACATGACACACCATTATTCCTATTAAGTTATTCTCTTCCTTCTTCCATGTAAATATTGATGGTTCCAGTACACTACATGTTCCTTTCTCTTAGTTGTTCAATATTTCCTCTTTTAAACTGCACCACCTTATGTTGTGAGCCTGTTCAAAAATTTTCCTCGACTCCCGACTCCACACTCTTGAAAATTACTCTGACTCCCGGACTCGAATTCGACCTCTGAACACCGACCTGACCCCGACTCCAATCCCGACTCACCCCTCTGGTGAAAATTATCTAAAAGAAAAATTATATATATATATATATATATATATATATATATATATAGAGTGAGGAGCATATTTATTTAAAAGGGTATAAATATATAAGGTTATTGCCATACATACATATATATAGAGAGGTTAGTAAGGTGTATACATACTATATATGAGAAGTACAAGTTAATACCTGCATACAATGCATAGTAGTATATCTGCTATATTAGAACAAGTATAGACTCAAAGCAAAATGTACACATGGGATAATCTTAGGGGTGTTAGGTGTGAGAAGAATTGATAAATGACAAATGAGTTATTAGAGAATGTGTGGTGGAAATTAAAGAATTAAATAAAGTACGTTGGAGATGGTTTCACCGCTGTGGTGCTGATGAGATGATAGTTGCCGTTGATGTACAGTGGGTGCAAGAGAACTAACTACACACCCAGGAAAAGTGGGATTGAGTCAGCAATAAAACTGTAGAGAATGAGAGTTTGGCAGAGGCGAACTAAGTAAAAAAGAGCGGGTGTAGTTAGTTTCAAGTGAGGTTGTTGTGGATATTCCCACCTAAATAGAGCAGACAACCACACACTGACGAGCATAGTGAGGGTCCGCTGCTGTCCCTAGCCTAAGGTGGTTTTGAATGTTAATAGTTTTTGTACTAAAAGGTATAAAGGGGGCAAGGCTTTCTTTTTCACATTCGCCATACCTTCACTTTTCTTTCGTTTCTAGTGCATGCTTTCACCTACTCCCAGTCTTGGGAGGGAAGGTGGGGTGATGATGATTAACAATATATTTATATATATTACATATATATATATATATGATATTA
Organism: Trachelipus rathkii; assembly: GCA_015478945.1. Classification (NCBI taxonomy): domain Eukaryota; kingdom Metazoa; phylum Arthropoda; class Malacostraca; order Isopoda; family Trachelipodidae; genus Trachelipus; species Trachelipus rathkii. The sequence goes on from JABUQX010032473.1 coordinate 26,359, forward strand.
GTGTTATATATACATATATATATATTCAGTTTTATTTTTAAGAGCAGTGAGAATACGTGCTGACGGACACAACTTCTATATATCTTTATTTATACCTATATATTAGAGTGCATATATATATATATATATACATATTATATATATTACATATATATTATTGTTGTTGTTATATATATATTATTATATATATATACATATATATAGTTATTATATATATATATATATATATATTATTATATATATAGGTCAGTAGCTAAAGTAAAATCTATGTTTTGATTACAAATATATATATTATTGCATTATATATATGTATATATATATATATATAGGTATAGTTATTATTAAGGTTATTATTATTATGTTATATATATATATATATATGATATATATATTGTTGTTATTGTTACATATATACATATATATACATTAATAATAATAAAAAATTTGTAAGTTTTATCAAGAATATATATATATATATATATATATATATATATATATATAGACAGATATTTTTTTTCGAGAGATTTGAGATTATATATATATGATAATATATATTATTATAGCATATATATATATATATATATATATATATACATATATATATATATATATATATGGTATATATATATATATATATATTAATAATAAAAGGGAATCAAATAATGGAACATTATAATAAGATCCTATAAATAAAATGATACATCTTATCCCATAAAAAAAAAATTTCACCTCTTGATCTCTAACAGCAAAATGATTGGATAACTTCCTAATAATGATATCTCTTGGTCAACAAAGTGTTGTACTCTGTTTCAAAATCAGAAACAAATTTTAGGAAACGATTCGTATCGTTCATGTAGATTCCGAAAATGATTTTAGAATTCTTGGATCACGTATAGTTTTAGAGTTACAAGCTTCCAAAGTTAAGGAATACCTCCGCAAATATGCGTATGTTAGTAAACAAAGATATATTATTGTTGAGGTTAAACTTGACTATAAAATTAATTAATTTTATAAACAAGTTTAAACTAGTTTTGATGTCACGAGTAATAAAACATGTATGCATAATGCAATACCAATACAAAAATGATAGAGTATTTACCCAATTCTTCTGAATTCCCAGCCACATTGAACTTTCTGAGCAATCACTTTCTTTCTTTATGTTCTGGCGCCTTCTTTTTCAGAAACCAGCAGTAAATCACTCATCATTGCTTCATCCCATCCACCCTGACAACGCTCCATTGCGATGTATATCTTGGTGGGAATCTTTCACCTTTGTTCTCATCGCTACTGCCTCCCGAGATTTTAGAAAGAATGCTGATGAAACAAAATGTATTTTTAGCACATCTAGAGCTGCCCTTGTAATTGACCAGAACTAATACAGACATCGCCATTTTCAACTCGTTTGCTCATGAAGCCTGGGTACAACGTCTTTTGAAGGAATCTATTAAGATATTTACTCGCAGAGTTTAATTCTGTCAAACCAGGTCATTAGCTGTAGTTGCCTAATTCATGTGTCCCACAAAAAACAGTCTCTTTCAATTTAGGCCGCATTAAGCCACGAAAAACGTCACATAAATATTTATATTCATCTCCTTACATCCATGGCCTTCACAAATTCTTCATCAATCCAAGTTTAATACGTAATGGTGGTAAAATAACACTCGCTTAGGATCTACAAAGGGCTTATACTTAACATTCTTTTGCCCGGGTAAATGTGTATCTCTTTCTCCTCCATGTTTTTCTGCACTAATGCTGCGCAGCACCAGTTGTCCCACAAACACAAAAACGAACAGTGAGTTTGGGTGAATCCTCCTGCAGACCACAGGCTTATCCAACAAACTTCAGATCACAAACAGATAAGCCATGGGTGTCATGAAGACAATAGCCTTCAATATTTCTAGACATATTACAGGCTCCTCTGTTCCAACAGCACAAAGAACCTGAATCTTAATGAACTATGGAGTTATAATAAGACGGCTTCTTAGGCTAAGTTTTTTGAAGCTATTTTATGAATGTAAAAACGCCATTGAATCATCTAAATACGTGGGAATACCTCAAGCTCACGTAAGGTCCATTAACATCGGAACATGAACAATTTCTACTTTTTGTAAAATATTTCTTAAATTCCTTATTTCTTATTTCTATATATACTTAATATTAACCTTTGATCTAACAAATTCCACTCCCTGCAGGCGGGGAACTCCAAGATTTCAGCCGCTGTTCGACAAATACAGGTCTCGGTAATAAATCATTTAGTTCCAATATAATCACTAGAGGTTACTATCTGCCTTGGGATAGATATGGTACATTAGCAGAACCCGATGCCCATATTAGAGTCAAACAAATCTATCTGAGCTCGGTGGAACCTTCCCAAGAAGCTAAAGACAGAAGAACCCAGGAGGTCCTCATCATTATAGACCTAGTCTCCCATTGATGAGAACACTGATAGGCAATGTTTGCTTAGTTTCTTTAACTAGTCACATCTCCCAGCAGCAAAAGATAAATCCCCTTGTATATGATTCCTTGCTCCATCCTAATAGATGACGGCACCAAAAAGGCAAAATGCGCTTTTTTCACCTTTTTAAATCATTTGGTTAATTAACAGATAATATCCAATTGCATTATACAGGTAACTATTATATCCTGGTCACCCAACTGATTGACTTAAAATAATGTTTATAAGCCATTTTAAACAATTGAGTGATTGGTTTCCGTAGACTTTATTATATTCTCCACATACGTAGCAAAAGACATTCAGAGAATTTATACAAACACGTTTGGTACTCATACTTTTTATAGATCTGAAATTGTAAATCCGGGAATTTAAATAATAATGTTGTAAATATATATATAGTATGAGAGTGACATATATATATATGTATATATATATTATTATATATATATATATATATTATACATATATATATATATAATAGATATATATATATATATATATATATATATATATAGATATATGTATATATATATGAATAAAGAATCAACACCGACACAAGACGCAACTCCCTTGGACACTTCTGAAAACAACTCGTAATCATGGAAAGACACAATAAAATTGTTGAGAATTGATTATATATTTTCACCATTTTCTGTTCAAGCAAGCATAAGAGACTGTGGCAATGACTCATAACAGATGTACTGTGCGACTAGATAGACGCCATTTTGACTGTTAATCATCATTCAGACAACTGATACCACATGAACACTATCTGCTTTGAAGTTCCAAAAAATCATTGTTAACTAGTGTATTAAATATGACTGAATGACTCATTAAAGCCAGTTCAAGTGATTTTCTCTTCATAACTGAAGAAGTTCATGAGTCTTTCTATAGAAATATTGTTTTTGATCACTTTTATGAGGCAACATAAATTCCTAACAATCTAAATAGATGACCCATTATTACTGGGAATTATTTCAAATTATAAAATTTGGACAGATTGCCCATTTTTGAAATAAGTAACTCTTTATAAAAATGATTGAAGTGCATTTGGACTGATTCGCTGAATCCTGTTCAATCACTTATAACCACCTGGAAGAGCAATTTGTATTTGGTCCCATATCTTCTTTCATTTTAAACCTGATCTTCACAAGAGGCATTATGACTCTTCATTATCAGAAAGCAGTTCTGCTGCAAATCAAAATGCTCAAAATGTCTGCCATACTTTGAAAACCCCTTTTCTTAAACAAAACATCACATTTCCAATATGATTAAGACAGTTGCTGTCACTAAAATATAATGTGCAATGTAATACATAATGAAAGAGTGTTTAAGAATGTTGTTAATATAATAATAAACTTATAAAGAAATTATTTTTGCTTAAAGACCTGAAAAGATCTAAGTTTTTGCAGGCTAATATCTTTGACTTATTGGCTCCGCCGCTTTTCAAATAATGCTTTTAAAAATTTCATTAGGTCTTAACAATCCATCGAAATTTTCCACCTACCCTGTGTCGCCCATTTTGTGAGAGTTCTGTCCATTTTGTGTCTGGGAAAAAAATCTTTTCTTTTTTTCTTTTTAAAAATAGTAGTCGGCCTTGGTAACCAAAATAGCATATAGTTGCATTCGATGTGCCTATAAAGTTTCCTTTAATGATAAAATTTCACACATAAATAGTTTAGTGATATCATCTATCTGATATTCTGCATTAAATGCTAAAACATTCTGCGGCTTACACCACCAAGACATTCCCAGAAATGAAGACATAACAAACCCAAGGCTGCTGACAGAGATAGGAATGTCAGGCCCAGCAGATGTGATGATTTATCGAGACCGTCCGCCTTACACCAAACATTTATCAAATGACATGCCCATGCGACAAAACACAAATCCTACACCAATTCAAGGCCCGTTTCGACTTCAAACAAAGGTTAATATAATATATACGCCAACTACTACTAAAAGTAAAATCTTAGCCAAGGTTCATGCTAACCACAATACGCTTTAATAGTTTATTGTGATAATAGAAGTTACAAACATGCAGTTTACTTAATAACTAACTAACAATCAAAAACCAACACTACTACGCCAGAATATACTATATGATGCACAAACAATCCATATACCTATCCAATCCTTTCTTTAATGTTGCAAGTGAGTCACACTCAATAACTCCCAGTAGCAATTCAAAAAATTTAAAACACTATTACAGAATGAATCAAGGTTACACGCCTTCCCACATTTCTTATTGTGTCCCCTAGAAAACCTGTCCAAATATTATAGACTTGTATCATGTTCCCTGTGACTGGGAGAATTTTGAAGGGGACATATTGGCATATGCGGACGATCTGGGATGTTGGAGCGAGAGAGGAGGCGATTTGAGAGGTGGTGGAGTTGTTTATGGAGGAGTTGGAGGAAGCAGGGATTAAGATGAACATACAGAAGACACAGAGATAACAGTAACTGGAGTGAAAATGAGGGAGGAAGAGAATAAAGAGAGGAGGAGGTGAAGGTAAATACCTGCAATTATCTCGAGGGTGTTTTAACACAAGGATGGAATTTATAAAGAGATTACGCAAGAATGGAAAAGCATGGTTTAGTTATGAGTTGCATAATCTGCAAGATAAAGATAGAAAAACATCGTGAATAATAGAGGTTAAAAAGTGATTTTTAACAGCATACTTACTCCCACACTGCTGTACGGAGCGGAAACATGGCCAACAACGAGAAGAGAGAGAGTAGAATACAAGCTAAGGGAGATGAGGATATTAACTATGATCAAAGAGTGAGATATACAGAATAAGAAATTAAGTTATTGTATAAGATATAGTAAGAAGAGCGATTAATTAAAGATAGCTGGGAGATTGAGATGGTGTGGGGACATCTGGGAGAGGATGGAGAGAGAATGCAAAGAAGATGGAATGACACCTCAGGAGGGCAGAAGCAGACCAAGGGGAAGACCGAAGAAGATATGGGCGGAATCGGTGGAGGACTCCCTGGAAAGATGTCAGCAAATATGAGAGCGTTGAAGAGAAGAGGAATAGTGCAGGAGAGGGACGGCTGGAGAAAGATGCTTGCTCGGCTGACAGGATAAAGAATCCTTTCCCGGGAGAAGGTTGTTGTTGAACAGCATACATATATATGTTGTTGTTATGTTGCTATATATACATATTATTATATATATATGAATAAATAGAGAGAGATATATAGAGCATATAGCTACATATATACATACATGCTATGGTACTGCTATTGCTATGGAACAAACAGTCAATTTCAACTATTCAACTAAGAAATTCACCAACCAAAGATGTTTCCTTATTTCTTTGGCTTTAATAAAAACATATACTCTAATTGCTTTGATTAATCATTATTATTTTTATTATTACAAAAAATTATAATTAAGAGACTTAAGCCATCAAAAATTTTGATAACTTAAATAATTTAGGGAAGGGGTCTACGGATTATATATATTATTATTATTATTATTATTATTATTATATATATATATATATACATATATATATATATATATATATATATATATATAGTATATATACACTTACATATTTTTACATATTATTTTACTTCCACTTCTTTTCCGCTGAGCGGGGTAGCGGCACACACAGCCCCTCTCATTCACACCCCCTCATCTCGCCTCACCCACCTCCTCCACTCTCTATCTCCCGCCAACACCCTACCCTCCTCCCCCCTCTTCCTCCTCCAGCATCTCCTTTATTCCATCCATCCACCTCCTTCTTGGCCTCCTTCCTCTCCTTCCTATCCCCTCCGCCCCCCAAACTCTCCTAACCACTCTGTTCCTCCATTCTCACAGATGCCATACCATCTTAACATTCCTTCTCCGCTCTTCCCACCAACCCATTCCCTCCAATCACATCTCTCCCTCAACACCCTATTCCTAATCCTCTCCCTTCTAAGCTACAACCTTCTCTAATAGCGCTCAACCCCTTCATCTCAAATACTTCCAACTTTTCCTGGACCTGGCATTCAACCCCACGTTTCACACCCATGCAACACCGCTGGTACACAAATTTTTTCAAACATACTTATCTTTAACTTTTCTGTGATAAACAACCTCTCTTCCATAATCTCCCAGACCGCCCAGCCTCACCTCCTTCCATTATATGCTCCTATCTCCATCCTCCCCCCTACCCAAGTCCATCCCTAAATATCTAAAAATCTTTACCCTCTCATAATACTACACCCCTACTCCAACTCCCAACCCTCCCCTCCCTTTCCCCTCCTCCCTCAAACACTGAACACGTTACTCTTTTTACCTGGATTTATTTCTAAGCCCCTTTTGGTCTCACAATATCTCTCAAACCCTCACCAAATACCAGCCCTTCCGTCTTTCAAGCAATTAGCTGTGGGCTGCATTGTCTCGAATAAACAAGAATATCATGTCTACTCTATCATCTCCATTCATCAATCTCCACCCTCCCACCCCCTCCTCACCCATTCCTCTGGGCAAACACTCCATAAACAAATTGAACAGCCATGTGACATTACACACCCTGCCTCAATCCTCTCACCACCCCAACCATCTCACTCTCCCCTCCACTCTCACACACATCCTACTATTCCTATAAAAGGCCCTAATACCTTTTCCTAACCCCCCACCCATTTTCCTCCAACACCCCTCCACAATCTCCTCTACTTCATCATAAGCTTTCTGAAATTAAAAGCAACGCATACACTTTCCCTTCCTCTCTATACTTTTCTCCACCAGCATCTTTAAACACTCTGATCCACACAATCTCCTCTTCCCTCTCTAAATCCTCCTTGTTCTTCCCCATTCTCCCCTCCGCTAAACCTCTTACTCTCAATCAGTATTCTCCCACACACTTTCCCTACCACACTTAAAAGACATATACCTCTGTAATTCCCACTTTCATCCTATCCCCTTTCCCTTATACAGGGGACCAAACAACCATCCTCCCAATCCTTTGGTACCTCTCTCTCCCCTCCTCCAACATATTATATAACCTATACAGTCATTCCTCCACCCCTATACCTTCCTTCTGCAACATTTCCATTCTCACACCTTCCAGACCTGCGGACTTCCCTTTTTTTCAGGGCCCTAATAATTTCCTCCATTTGTTTTTCATCCTCCCCCTCCCTCCCCCACCTATTCCCCAACCTCACCTCTTGGGCAAATCTTCCTCCCACCTACCTTAAATAACCACCAAAATACCTCTCCCCACCTCTCTTCCTCTCACCCCTTTCCTCTCCTCCCTTATTCACCCCCATCTCCCTCCCTTAACCTTCCCCCCAACCCCTCCTTCTTCTTCCTTTTTTTAGTTTACTAAAAACATCTGACAGATATGACAGCTGTCACTTTTCTACACCATTCATCCTTTGCTCTTCTCTTCGTCCTCTCCATCGCCCTCTTTGCTTCCCCAACCCTTCTATATTCCTCCCAGCCTTCCTCTCTCCCCAACCACTTCACATAAGCCTCCTTCTTCCTTTCGCCACCCTTCCACCTCTCATTCCACCATCACTCCCTTTCCTACTTTGTAACTTAATCCCTACCCACATACCCTTCAGCTCTTCATATACTCGCCTCTTCTAAATCTCTTCATCCTACTCCCTCCACCTCCTCTGACATTCTTTGTCCTCCTCTCAATGGCCTCTCCTACCCTATCCTCCATGTAATTCTCCTCCTAAACTCCCCCCTCTTTACACACTGTCTCCAATTACTGGACCTTTATTACTTCTACCTCCTCTCTTCCTCCTCCCTTTTCCTACCCATCACCTCTCCTCCCACCTTATCCCAGCAACCACCAAATAGTGATCCGATCCTCCCGCCCCTCTAAATGTTACTTCTACATCTAACAATCTGCCTCATCCTCTCCCATTTTTACTACTACACAATCCACACTCCTCCCCTATCTCACTCTTCCATGTATACTTATGATTCTACTTTTTTTAAACCAAGTATCCACCATCATTCTTCTTTCAACACACAACTCTACCAAACTTTCTCCATTAACATTCCTCTCCCCCTACCCTTAACACATCTGCATATCTTCCCACCCTCTCCCTTCCCACTCCCGCATTCAAATCTCCCACAGACACAGCCTTTATCATACCTCCTAAAACTTTTCCTTAACACTTATTCAACTCTACCCAAAATCTCTCTCTCTCCTCCTCGCTCCATTCACTGGCATATATATAAAAACCCGTATTCTCTGAATCTCACTTTTTACCCATGATATCTTGAACTCACCTACACAACCTTACCTTATCCCATACCTCTTTCCTCATAACTATTTCTACCTTTCCTCGCCCTCACTCTCTCGCTCACCCCTGATATCATACCCTTATATTTTCCAAAGTCCACCTCCCTTCCTTTAACCCAGCTCTAGTTAACCCCTAACACATCCAACTCCTTCAAAACACAACTCACCTCTCCCTCTTCAAACCCTCATACACCTCTCACTATCGATACATCCTACCCCACCCTACCTCCTCCCAGCATCTTCCTGTATACCACCAGCATGCACGCTTAAGGGACCTCCCACCCTTAGGGCACCTCCCTCAACACCCATATACCACCACTCCGGCCACCAATTTACTCCTCAACAACACAATAAAAATGTTAACCATATAGACATTAAATTAGATGGTTATAAGTCATAGTTATGTAATATTCACATATTCCAGGCCACCCTCCCTCCCCTCCCTCTCCCCCTTTCCTCCTTCTTCCTCCCCAAACTTTCAACCTCGTTAAAGTAAAACTTTATTGCAACAATATTTTTGTTTATTTTATTTTCCTCAAATATCTTGAATGTTTATCTTTTAGAATATTTACTAGACACTTTATAAAAAAGAATTTTCCAGACTTCACAGTTATTCTCTTTTTTTCTATTATTCACTCCTATTCAATCTATTTATTTTTATTTTAGTTTACTTAACTCTTCATTTCATTATTTTATTAAATCTATTTGAATTCTTCTTTCTCCTTTCTCCTTTTTTCCTCTCAACCATTCCTTCATTACTACTATTATCTAATTAAAACGAATTCTCTTAATTGATTCTCCTGACACGATCCTATTATTGTTTCGTGTGGAGTTATCCTCACAATAGTTTTCAACTTCTCAGTTACCCTGCAAGTACCAGTCGGCAAGTTGTTGACCAAAATTTCAAGTTTAGATGTAACTAATGGAACTTTATGTTGGTTAATACGGTTGGTTAAGAATGAAGTGGCCCAAGGTTTCCTAATGGTATGAATCAAAATATCTCCATCTTGGTGGTGACTTTACTGTGGAAATTAAGTTTTATACCATTTCATAACTCACGCCCAGTCGTAATCCCCATAACAACTCGATCTTCATTTAAATCAATAAAATTTCAAAAATTTAGCATACAATACTACTAAATTGTTATCTCAACATCTGATTCTTGAGTTATAGTTTCTCTGAAGCGCCAGCCAAAACACTGATTGGTTATTTATTTATAAAATCACGATCAATAATTTTCAATCAGTGGTGATTAAAATGTACGTAAAACAACTAAAGCTGTTACAGGTTCAAAGTTCTTAATCGAACTTATAATCACTTAGTTTTAACGAATTTTATCTGCCAACTTATTTTAGACTGACGAATTTCAATACTCGTTAAGTTTTAATTTTTTTTTTTTATATTCTTTATTAAATAAATATTTTAACCTTCTGGTTATTTATATATTAAAATTATTCACAATTATATTAAAATTATTCACAACATAGCAAACAAAATCCATCAAGCGAAAAAAGTTCACCCACACAAATAACAAGGTTGAAAAATGAGCAGAGCGAATCAACACAACCTGCTCGTCTGGCTGCCAGAGATAAAAATATATATATATATAGAGAGAGATATGATATTTTTTTTTACATTTATATAAAAATATTTTTATATACATTTATATATATATATATATATATATATATATATATATTTATATATATATTACTACATTACTTTTGTTACATGAACTTTACATCTAATATCATTTACTCATTGAATGATTAGTTCTTTAAAAAATAGAATAGCATCTGCCAGGTTCTCCTTCATTTTTCCTTGGTCTGACTTTATAATGTGCGAAGAGCAGAAAGCAGTTCAACGCTAACTTGCGTTGGAGGCAGAGCAGTAACAGCAATTTCAGCCTCTTGTACAATGTCTTGAGTTATATCTGTTATTTCAACTCTTTCAGTGCAGCAAAAGAAATTTTATTTAAAGGCGGGAATATTGTGTACTAAGGATTTTCAGGGGAAGGGACCTTGACTCTTTTCTCTTGAACCAATGACGCCGACTAAGCCTCAATATCTAAAGTCACACAATCTTTCTGAACTTTCTGAAAAAACAGATTTTAGGTAACGGAGATTTCATCACTTACAATGTTTAGATATCCTTTCTTCTGAACTTCCCAAACCCTTTAATACAAATGGTCACATTGCAAAGTGTAGATTTAGCTTTTTGCTCTTCAGTTAAGCTTCCCCTGTAGATTGGATCAATATAGACAACAGCAGCTAGTAGTATATCATTGTCAATGAGAGAAATTGTCTTCAAAAACAGCTAGAAGTCTTTTATCTCTAGCATTCAAATATAGATTTAAGAAGGTTGAAGGTTGAATATTTGAATGCAATCCGAATTGAAAGTTAAAGGTGCTGGTTAAAATCTTTCTGGTTTTAGAATTACTTGCATGTAGTCGAAAGTCAATAAACCTTAGTAGAAGATTGAAGTCATTCACAGAGTCAAAATTTACAACTTTATTAGCTTCCGACTCCAACCTATCTGAAAGCACACCCGACTCCGACCTCTTGGTACCACCACTCACTCCACCCTCTGAAAATACCTAATCTGACCACACCCACCCCCTTCAAACCACCGACTCCACCCGACTCCGACTCCCGACTCCACAACCCTGAGTACCACACCTCTTGCCCCCATCCTTTTTTTAAACCATAAACCGCTTCTCTTCAACTCCACAGCCTGTCTGTTTTAGCTTTGGTGGCTTTAATGTAAACTTCTCTCCAATTTACTTCTTGTAGATAAGCTGCCTTAGTAATGCTGATGGATTTACATCCAATTACTGTGGATAACCCTAGTGTTACTTTGAAAGTTTCTGCCGTGCATGACATGTTTCATTCCATCATCATCTCTTTTTTCTTCAATTTTCCACAACAAAACGCATTTTACAATTATTTTTCTTCAGTTTCTTTTTCTTCTTCCTCCACTTATCCTTTTCGTCCCTTTTGATCTATCTCTTCCATAACATCATTATATTTCCAATTATTTCTTATTTTTTTAGCTTTACTATGCACACATATCTCTAGGCCTTCACTAGTAATATCTTCTTTCTTGTATTTGTCCAATGTTTCAAACCTACAGATTAGTCCAGTTTATTGTACCATCATCCAAATCTTTGGTATTATAACATGGCTCCACTTTTTACTATGTACTTTACCTGCTCTATTAGCTATCTCAATCCTTTTTTCTTCATCTTCCATCTTTCTCCTTTTTTTAGTCTACTTAAATCTCTCTTTTCTTCATTTGTGTCATCATCTTCCACTTGTTCACATGTAACTACACCATAATCATCATCATCTACATCATCTCTGTTATTAACTTTATTAACACCATTATTACTAACTCTGTTTCCTCTTCTATTGACATTTCTTTCTTGTGTTTCATCTTCTGACAGGTTTAGGTCATCTTCCTTCCTGTCTTCTACATTTTGTCCTTCCTCTAATTTCCATTCATTCTTTTCTTTTTGTAACCTTATTATGGGTACTCTCTGAGTGTATCTAATCAAACCCCCTTGTTTTACAATTACGGTTTTTCCATCAATGCCAATCACCTTCCCTGGTCCTTTCCATCTCTTATTATTACCCCTCATATAATACACCCAGTCTCCTATTTCCACTTCAATTTGAGCCCCCCTTGTATTTTTGTTCAATGCTCTTCTTATTTTTTCTTCTGCTTGTAGACTCATCACTTCTTTCCAGGCTTTCCTTCTATATTGTGCTTCTCTGAGATTATTATTTCTTCCCACCCTTCTCCCATGTTTATTTCTTCATCTCTCTCTTTTTCTCTTCGCCATCCAAAGACTAAGTTGTTTGCTGTGTATCCTCCTTTATTAGGTATGTTGTTCCTTGCATAAACTGACCAATGTAAACACAAATTCCTATTGGTGTATCCATCTTCCTGCAGCTTTCTCATATTTTCTTTTAACAGTCCCACATTCTTTTCACACTTGCCGTTGCTCCATGGACTTTCTGCAGCTGTTGCTAATAACTTTATGTCAAACATCTCACACATTTCCTCCATTATTTCATTCTGAAATTCTCCCCCATTATCTGATATTTTCGTTGGTGTTCCAAAATCACTAATCCATCGATCAATTATTTTTCCTACTATTTCCGTCGGTCTTTTTCCTTCTGTCCATACTGCCTGAATATACCCTGTGAGTTCATCAACCATGATTAGGAAACGTCTTCCGTCTATTTTTCCCATGTCGATTGATACTAATTCATTGAAATATTGTGCTTTCACTAACCCTACAACTGGTCTACTTGGAGTTCGTTTATACACGTTGCGTGCTTTACATTTTATTACTACTTCTGTAACAAGTTGCTGAATGTTTTGCTTGTTATCTTTATATGCATTATCGCTATTGTATGCCTTGTCTATACTATTTAATTTTTCCTTACTACAATGTCCAAATTGTTTATGCAGTTTTATTATCTTGCTTTCTCTATGTCTTTTATCATTTTCTAGCCACCAGTGTTTGATTCCTAACCATATATTATTTACTCTTTATTAATGGTATTCTTATGTCAAATTCCACAGCATGATTCTCCCTGTTATGTTTCTACTTTACAGCCTTCGAAAGTTATATTGTTTGCACATGTTATATTCACATGTTGAAATCTAATTTCTAGCTGTTTTTCTCTTAACACAAACCAGTAGAGATTCCATTATCATATGAATCTGGAAAGGTATATTTCTTCTTTCCCGTGATCCATATGATATATATATTATATATATATATATATATATATATATATATATATATATATATATATATATATATATATATATATATATATATATTATATTACCAAAATGGGGGAAACCATCAAAATCTCATGTTTTTAATAACTAAGTAAAAATCTGTAAAAATTTTAAAAGTATATCTACATTTAATAGCGTTTTTCTCTTATATTTTAGAGCTCTCCTTGTAATGCCGTAGTGATGTAATTTTAGTACAAAACATTGAATATTAAAATGATTTCTTTTTAAAAATTAGCATTTTCCAAAAATGAATTCGTAAACCATCATCAGATTTCGGGGAAAACGGTCACTAAATATTGATATGGGTCTGTGCTTGTCCAAACTGGAATTTCACTATATGTTATAAAACAAAGTTAAAATAGATTTTTTAATAATGTTAGAAACAATTTGACAATATATGCCAAGTTATATTTGATTAATACTAAATGAGATTTTTTACTTCTCAAATTGGAAATTTTATTTTCATCGTTTTATGTTGGGGTTTACATTGGAAAAAGAAATCATGACAAAATTTAATAGCCTTTAATCACATAATAAATAACACACACTTTAATAAAAATGAGGTACCTCTATATTGGCTGAGGGGTAGGGCCTATGTAAGCACATTTCACGTGAACTTGACAATTTAATTTTAATATAACTTTTTTAATATAGATTTTACCTTTGCAACGTGCGAACTTTATATTGATTTAGTGGGCCTATGCACGATTGATTTCACATAATTTTTTGAAGAAAAATTTACAATATAATTTAATTTTGTCAACTACTTTAATAATTAATAATAATAATAATAATAATAATAATAAGAATAATAATAATAATAATAATGGGAAGCTTCCTGTATAAAACAAGATCTGCTTTAATAAACAGGCTTCCAGGTTCAGAAAGTGAATTAAATAATGCACTATCAATTGCTATAACTGGTATGCTACCCTTATCATCGTCTGATAAAGAACTTAACATCATCCTTAGTATTTCTTGAGCTTTCTACTAATGCACTGCATGTTTCTTCCTAAAATATATCAAACATGTAACAATACCGGCTAGTTGTTTAATAACAAGAATAATAACAATAATAATACACAATAATAACTAAAATAATTATCAAGATTGCACCTTTAAACAGCACCAACTTATATTACCAGTGCATGTATTTATGTACGCATTTAATGGAACTTTTGATTTAAAAATTTATAATATTATAATTAGAAAGGGATGATTCAGTAATATCTTTGCCTTAATAATAGTAATAATAACAATAATAATAATAATAATAATAAGATATTACATTATTAACAAAACCTCCTGTATTTAATTAAAGGGGGTAAAGGTTACTTTTAAAAAATGATTGTAGGGTATTGATTTTGCACTTTTTTATAATTTCATTTTGTGATAGATAAGAAATATAGCCAGAAAACATTAAACAAAATGTCTATAAGTTCATCACAATATAAAAACTAAAATAGTAAATATTAAAAACCAAAATGGACATTTTTAGGTTATTTTTAAATTGACCAGTTTTCCCCTGAAATTGAAAAACACTTAATAACTTTAAAATAAGCTTAATATTTTTAAATATTTACATGTAAAATGTCAAAATCGTCTTCAACATGCAAATAAATGAAATTTATTATCTTAATTCTAAGATCCATTCATATCTTGACAAAGATGAATAA
This sequence comes from Trachelipus rathkii, assembly GCA_015478945.1. Taxonomy (NCBI): domain Eukaryota; kingdom Metazoa; phylum Arthropoda; class Malacostraca; order Isopoda; family Trachelipodidae; genus Trachelipus; species Trachelipus rathkii. The sequence goes on from JABUQX010032473.1 coordinate 41,571, forward strand.
AAAAAAATTTCCAAATAGGGAGAAATTTTTTTGACTTATAGTATGTTATTTACTTAAATTTTTATATATGGTTAAAATATATTCCATTTACTACTTGAAAAGGTGACTGGGCCTGCCTTTTTTAGAGGGGTGATTCGTCCACTCTAAATAAAATAAAAAAAATAAAAAAATAAAAAAAATTTTCGCTCATTTTATAGCATCTATCTTTAATTTTAAAGTTTTTATATTTTTAAAAAAATAAACGAGGCCAATAAATATTTTATTCTCTCTAATAGAATTCTCACTTTTGAAAAAAATGAGTTTTTTTAATCTTTGTTATAAATGAAAATTGTGAATTTGATTTTAATTATTTTTTTCAGTGTGGAAGTTTGAGTAATAAACTGGTAAAGTAGTCTTGACCAAACATTATTAGTGGCAAAATCACGGGTCCTAACACTTGGTCCGATTCACCCCGCGTAAAAAATTGGGATGGAGGAAGACTCTGATCAACATTGTTTTTCGGGTGATTTTTACGTGTGGCTGATAAAGATGATCATTTTTTATTACGATAATTAATTTAAACATATAAATATGTTACTTATATTAGCAAAGTTCAAAACAAAACAAACTATATAAAAACAATTCAAAAAAGTGTCAAAATTTTGGAGCTTGAGAGGAAGAATCGACCACCTTATGTTTTACATTTTACTATCATTACATGAGATATACTTGTTTCACAATTTACTGATAAACATTAGATATAAACTAAAATATAAAAATTCCTGAATTTATACGTTAAAAGAGTGGAATAAACAGATATCCAATCCTTCAATATATCCCAACTTCACTGTCAAGCTGAAGGAGCTTTATTAAAACTTTACTAAAACTTTTACTATTAGAATTACATTATTATTTGTGTGCTTATTACTTCCAATATATGGTCTGAATTCCCAGGAAAAAAATTCAAAAAGTGCATTAGGGGAAAAGTCAGGATACTAACTATGCCTAAGGTGTCTGAGTCACTCCCGGCCTCGACGCTACTACTTAAAAAAAAAAACTTTCTCTTATTCAAAATATTATCACAAAAAATATTAAGAATATTAAAAAGTGACCTGTTCTCCCCTCTGTGACAGATTTTCCCCCATTTTTGGTGGGTATAGTATTTGCAGCCCACCTAGACGCATATTATCTGGACATCGCCACTACTCACAAGGTGGAAGACAAGAGGATTTGAAATTACATGAGGTCCCACTCCAACTTGAAGTGTCTCTATTGAACAAACAAGGGATCTTACAAAGCAGATCCCAACACATTTTTTTTTTTTTTTTTTTTATTATGATAAAAAGCCCACTCACGGGCAGAGCCTAATCTAGGAGGGGGTGTACCAATTAACATTAGAGCAGGACGGCCAAGCCTGGTGAGAACAGTCACATCCCTACCACACCTACCCAAAGAAAAACCTGGACCCCGCTTGTTTTAAGTGAGTGCTCACCCACTGAGCCATCGGGGGCTTTAAGGAGGAAGGGAGTGATATATATGAGCATGGGAGTGGGAGTGGGAGTGAAGGATATATATGGATATGATATATATATATATATAGTTATTATATATTATACATATATATTTTTTATTATTATTATATACATATATACATGCATAAATATACACACACATGATCGCATGGCATACAATTCCTTGGCTATGCCATACGTTATTATTATCATCACACTACTTGATATTATTATTAAAATTGCTTTAAAACGACTATATTTCACAACTGTTAACCACTCAGTGACTTAACAATAATGAAGTTAAGTTCAATTCTGAAGATATGGTGGTTAAAGTGAGATGGTTAATATTAATACTAGGGTTAATTAATGAGTTTTATACATATTAATATTTTAGCATTTTCAATTATTTTTAAAAATTTTCACATTAACACTAACACATTATATATTATTATTATCATCACAATCACTGTTATTACTATTAGGATGATTGTATATATTAATATTAATTATATTATTATTATTTTACCACTGTCTCTACCTCATATTAAAAATTACTTCATTACTCTATTATTATTGATCATTATCACCACAAATCACTACACATTACTACAGCATAAAAACAATATATCGAAACTCCAGTTAGAAAGGGTTTCCAGCCCCATAATATGTAAAAGAATATGAAAAATTAAACATCTAAACCTCTCAACGATACCTGTAGAAACACAGCCTCCACCTTTCTAAGATCATATTTTAAATTTCCTCTCTTTTATAATATTATTTGGTATTTCTTTAATAATTAATTATCCAAAATAGCCAAATGAAATAATTTCAAAATTTTGCAGCTCCTCGACCCAGATTACAAATGAAAATAAATTTAAATATTTTTAAAAATCTTTACATTTTTAAAACTAAAAATAAATTTCTTTTTAATTATATAGCTACATACAATGGAGAATTTAAATAATTTGAGGATTCAAGCCCAGGGGTCCTAGTTTAACAAAAAATCTATTGATGTAGTTTATTTCACCCATCTGAATTACGTCAGCATCAGGAACACATTTAAAAATTGAAGCACCTTATATAGGATACTCACCCCACCTCGTTGTTCTGATCAAAAGATCAATATCCACCAGGTAAAAGCATACTGGGCACAGCTGTAGGCGGTGACTGAGACTGAGTTTCTGGTGGGCCATTGAGTGAGGGTGTGCTTTTTGCTCTCCTATTTTACTACTATAATCTGTGTATTTTGAAAGTGCATTTCTTAGTTAACAAAATTAGTGTTGTGTATTTAACTGTGGATTTTAGAAATTTGTGTACTTATTATTATTATTATTTTTGCTATTAATTTTAATTTAGTTGATATTGGACTCAGTTAGTGTTTGATAGGTTAACCCTAGGCTAGAGTAGTTAAAGAGGATTTCCCTGTACTCGTGTGTTTGCAGGTTTCATTTTTTGAATTATTAAATAGTTTTTCTGTATTTTACTACAGGCAGTCATTAACAATTGTTATATTAATATTATGATAATTTAAAAATCAATTAAGTTTTACCAGAGCCATAGCCCCAAGCTAGGCCTTTACTATATCTCCTAATATAGCCTGCTCTTAGCCTAGGCTATTCTCATATTCAAACTTTGTTTTTAAGATATTAATTTCTTTCTAGGCTTTAAAGTGGATATTTAAAACCGTAGCTGGTAAACAATTGCACAAGTTGACCACAATTGAATTTACCTTATAATTTTTAATAGAAGAGATTTTGCAATTAGGCTAAGCTAGATGTGTTGTTAAAAATTAACTTTGTTTTAAAGATATTAGTTTATTTCTTTTAGGCTTTGTGCTTATTGGCTTAACTCGGCTGGTAAATCTCTGTAGGTACAAGGTGAAAAGTTGATAATAATTAAAGTAAGGCATGTTCTGGTGTGACAACTGTGGGACTGTGAGAGAGAATAGAATAGCCTGCATGTGTTGTGAATGCAGAGAATGTGTATCTAAGGAAAGAGATTGCAAACCGAGAAAATAGTAGAATGAATTGAAAGAAGTTGCATTTGAGTTGAGAAATTAGGGAAGTTTCAAGAAAAAGAGAGATGATAAGAGAGTAGAGCGGATATAGGGTAGACAGGAATAGTGATTCACTTAGGCAGGGAGATGAGGGGGAAAAGGATAAAGTAATTTGAAAATAGGTCTATAGATGAATATAGAGTTGTAGGAATTAGTAATAGTTTAAAATGAGATCCCCGGAAGTCAATCAGCCTGTGACCATCAGTAACAGGTTTGACTGTCTTACAGATGGGGAGGACTAGAGTGCACTGAATGTTGAGTTTTCTGAAGGGAAAACTGATATACATTGCTAATTGGAGACTCTATAATACGATACCTAAGAGGACTTTTCAAAATAGAATAAAAAGAAACGATTGACAGTATGTTATCCAGGTGCCAGAGTGAGTTATATAGGTGATAGATAAATGGTACCAATGATTCTACAAATGGTGATCCAGATGATTAAATGGTACAAATGATATAGGACATCGAAGATTAGAAGAAAAGAATTAATAGCAGATCATAGGAGATTGATTCAGAAGACAGATTATAGTGGAAGAAGGTGCATATTTCCTGACCCAGTGTTAGGTGCAGGTCAGAATGGGGAGAAGGCTTCAGGGTAAACAATGAAAGGGGTTAGGAAATTATGTTTATCAAAAAATACAGGCTTGGATCTGTATAATTTTGACAAAGATTTTTGAAGGTTAGTATAGAGTCTCACCTGAGTTGTAAAGGTGTTGGGCTTTTCAGCACCAGTTTAGAGACTTGTTTATAAACTAGGTAAAGTTGGGGGTGATGGCTAAATCTGGGACACTGAACAATAGCAAATGGAAACAGTAAGGGTGGTGGGATAAATAAAACAAGTTGTTACAGGCTCAAATATGAATGATAGTAATAAAAATAGCAGCATTTCTAATATCAAAGTGGCACAAATGCCTGTAGCCTTAAATGGCAAAAGATGAGCCATTATCTAATAATGAGAATTGACATTATTGCATAATCTCGAGGTATGGGGTTAATGAAGAATTATATGGAGATTCCTTTCAGGAATAGTGAAATAGAGGTGGACTTTATTTATACCAGCCTAGAGGAAAGAAGGGTGGTTTTGTGGCGCTTAAAAGCATTATTCAATCTGTATTAATGACTGATTTTTAAAACTAATCGTGATATTGAATCGCATGGGTAGATATCCTTATGTTCAATAAATCCTATAGAATAGGGGTATTTTATAGACCGTCAATCATATGAATTGCAGATGGAAATTGCTTGTCCGAAAGAACTTTGCCACATTAATGAAAGAGGCCGCCGCAGCATGGCGGATTTTTAATTTTCCTGGCATTCACTGGGATTATATTCAATATGGACCATAGTAGTTCAGTATTTATAAATTGCATACTAGATAACTTTTTTGAGCAGATGGGTCCAAGAACCCACAAGACACAATACCATTAGACTTAATAACCAACGATAGTATAGTGGTGAGAATAGAGCTGATGAGAATAGACTTAGTAACTACAAGTATACTAGGATTTAATATGAATGTGATATCTGGGGCCCAAATTGCAAAGTTAATAGGGCGAGATCTTGTGACTGCATTTTACCAAATGACAGAAAATGCTAGTTATAACTGACTGGGATAAAGAGTTTAAAGACCAAACTGTTTTATCATGTGGGAACATTTTGGGGTTAAATTTTAATGAATATTCAGTCAGGGTGTTTTAAAAATAAAACCCATTAGGGTGGTGAAGAGAAAACCTTTTTGGTGGAATCGAGAGATAAGAGAGAAAATTAATTATTGAAAAGCGTAGATGTTTTAAATATTCAAGGGTAGTAATTGGGAAGACAGATTTAGAAAATTATAGGAAAAAAATAGAAATGAACTAACCAGTCAATAAGAAAGTCAAAGAGAGAGAATTAAGCAAGGAATAGTAATAAGAACTTGAAAGTTTTTTTTTAGCTTTTATAGTTTTCTAGTAGTAAGAATATGAAAATTGGTCCAATTAAAACTGATGAAAATTTAGTGAGTTCAGATATGAAGTTCAACATTTTTCAATGCTTATTTTGCTTCAGTGTTTACAGGGGAAAGATTGAGTAATAGTTTGGAGACTAATAGTTCTTGTATGCATGTAACAAATAGATTTACAGAATTTGAATATGTAAAAGATATCAAACGTTTATTAGACCATATTGATCCAGGTGAAGCAGCAGGGCCTGATGGATATATGGTAGAATTCTGAAAGAGGATAGTAATAGTATTGCAAAGGCATAGTATTTGGATTTAAGTTTATCTATAACATTTGTGAGGTACTAGATGACTGGAAAAACAGCATATTGCCTATTATAAGAAAGGTAGTAAGGGAGATTTGGGAAATTATAAGTCAGTTAGCTTAACATCTCTGGTTGTAAAGGCTCTGGAAATATTGAAACGTCATATAGAGAAATATTTAGAAGATAACAAGGTATTGTACACTCCCAGCAAGGTTTCAGAAAGGGTAATGTCAGACAAACCTTTAGAATTTATGAAATACATTACACTGCATTGAACAAGGAGATCCAGTTGATATTGTATATTGTATTAACTTTAGTAAAGCTTTTGACAAGGTTCCCACATAAGGCTGATGAAGAAGTAATTGCAATGTGGTATAGGTGGGGAAATATGGAACTGATTAAAGAGGGTTGCAAAATAGAAAACAGTGTGTACAACTAAATGGCAAAATCATCATGGGAAATAGAGAAGAGTGGAAATCCTACAGGTTCAGTGTGCTAGCTACTAAATTAGTAAATTTGATGAATTCAGACCCTGAAATGTGCCTCTAAGCCTAAGACGATACATAAAGGCCACCCAGTTAGGAATAGTGAAGTGATGAAGATTCAAAATGATCTTATAACTTCTTGGGTGGGCAGATATGGCAATGAATTTTAATAGTAAAGCAAAGGCTTTCACCCAGTTACCAAATAAAGTTTAACGCCACAAGAATGTGGGGATTGGGCTTGAGTCTTGTGGACCAAGAAAAAGATTTAGGTGTGATTATAAGCAGTAATTTGAAAGTATTTAATCTGTTTATAAGCCAGGAATAAAGCTAACAAGATGCTACAAACGTAATGTTGTTTACACATACTACAAGATATCAACTGTAAGACACGCTATATGTATGCTGTTAATATAGGGGCCAGCAATAGAAAGTACAGTAATAAGTTTTAGCCCCCTATTTAAAGGAAAAGACTTGTGATACAGAGAGTGCAACGTATACCATGATGACTTGGCCTAGAGGGTAATAGCTATGAGAGAGTAAGAAGGAGGTTAGGAATGTTTTTCCAGTAGAAGAAGGATTTAAGAGGACACATGACAAAGTCCAAAATATTTACATCTACTGATAATACTTATTCAACAAATTTTATAGTAGAAAGGAATAAGTAACTGTAAAGCAATAAGAAAATTTCATAAGAGCATGCCATCTGGATATAAGAAAGCATGCTTATTCAGTAATAGAGTTGTTAAATTTTGGAATGGCTTGCCACAGGAGGTTGTTGAGTGTGACTCGATTACAACATTTAAGAAAAGCTTGGATGGGTGTGATGGTATCCTAAAAACATATTAGACGAACAAACTCAGGTTTTTAGTTAAAATAGTTAAACGTATATTAGATTGCATGTATGACCATAACCTTTGTTATTAATGCATGTGGATGGTTTTGGGTATTATATAGTATTTTTTTTAGTATATTTTGACCAAGCCAAATTGTTAAATTAGTTGGGGCACTAGACAATCACTGCAAGCTTTGTGATTTCCAATGAGTATTGTTGGATAGGTGGGTTGACTGGGACAGTCCCGATAGGTCCATGTGGCTTTACTGTCTCGTATATTGTTAATGTCTTAGTATAGCTGCACAATTTGTCCAAAAGGAAATGAATGATGCCTAAGGAAAAACGGTATACTCACAAACTCTAAATGCCATCCAAGTTTCATAACTGTTATATATTATAACCAAAGTTTGTTCATGATTAAGTTACAAGTGCCTCTTACCAATGGATCCAATAAATAGGTTCTTAAATACTGTTGGCAACTCGATGCTCATGAAATCAGCTATTTATACAGTATACAATTATTAGAAACAAAACAATTCTTAAAGAAATTAACTCTTACACAAAAAAAAAATAATAAACTAAAAAAATATTATCATATATATATATATATATATATATATATATATATATATATATATATATATATATATATATATATATATATATATATATATATATATATATATATATATATATATATTTATTATTACCACATAGCCTCTTAATCCTAAGTTAATTGGTCAGGGAAAGTATTTGTATGGCTTCTGACCAAGTGGAAAAATGAGACGATGTCGTAGGGCCTACAGGTAACATGCCAAAAAATGGACCTAATTTATAGATAAAGAAAATTCCAGAAAGAGCAAGAAAAAATTCTACCTAAGGTATAAATATTAGAGTAAAAGTGTGAGCTTATAACATCTGAAACTTGGTAATGACTATCAAACCAAGTGGAAATGGAGCAGAACACGCGAATTGTAATATTCTGTATTCAAGCTTCAGTCAGAGTGGCTCCAGCCACTTAAACTCTAATTCATCCCGCTTGGGTAGTATCTCTTAGAGACCTGTATTATTGTGTAGGCACTTTTGATTTGGATTCTGACCTATTGTGACGAAACTTATAAAAGATTACGATTTTTGACAAACTGATTTTGACTGACTTATTTGTGGAAATTATCAAGGTGTTATTGTGTATAATCTGATTTTTCATAGTTTGCAACTAGAAAACAATTTGAAGGATTTAAGCAAAGGCTTAACCAAAATAGGATAAAATATAGTTTGAACCTAGTTGCCGACCAAACATTAAAACATTAGCTTTTGAATCCAGTTTTTATGAAGATATACAGCTCATTTGAAGATCAGAGTTGTAAAGATGAATAAGTCATATTTTAAAAACTAGAACCAATAATAAGTAATTATTAACAGTTTTATAATCGTTCTTTCCAGTTGAAAAGCAATATTAAGATTTTGTGACCTGTTTATTTGAAGAGTTGCTGTTGTATTTTTGTTTGAAATTTCTAGTAAGAACAGAAGTTAACACTGGGATTGAGACTAGTTTTATTTAATAGGTGCTGCTGTGTTTCTAACCCAAAATTATAGTTACATTCAGGGATCATGAGAATTAAGGCTTTATAGAACAATTCTGGATTTGTTTTCATTTTAGGTTGCTAAAGTTAATTAATAACACTTCAGTACCATGTTAGATTTGTTTTCATTCCAGGCTTACAGCAGTAACTAACATATTTTAGAACAATTTAGGTTGCTGAAGCCACTTGTTGGTGCAAGCTCGTGCAACATTTTTTTGGGATTTAGAGCATTCAAAGCTGCATTTTGATTTGTTTTCATTTAAAGCTGTGGCAGTAACTTCAACATATTTGAGTTGCCACTTAGATCGTATATTTTTTATTTGGTTAGTATAAATACTCAACCCATTTCAGTAATACAGTTTGTAAATAGTCAATGATATTTGAGGATACTATGCACAGCTTAAATTGGTTTCTTTTGAAATCAAGCACTGGGATTTTGAGATTTTAAATCGCTCAAATTTTGGACTTTTGTTTGGAATAAATTAATGTAAGAATAATTTTGAACCGAGTTCTACTTTGCAAAGATTCAATATATGAGTTGATAATTTAAGTGGGAACTTTTTGCATCAATGACTTTAAAATTGAAACATTTCAGCATTTTGATAATTTTAAGGAATAATTTTGAAACTTTGGTTTTTCATTTGAAAACCTTCAGCATTTTGATACTAATTACACATTTCATTATCTTTTTTCTAATTACAGGAATGCCAAAATTTGGCAATTTTAAGAATAATTTTGAATCTTTAGTTTTCTCGTAGTCAAACATTTTCTCACTTTTGATAATTTAAGTGACACTTTTGGAAACTTTAGTTTTTTCAATTGAAACATTTCAGTAACTTTGATAATTTATGACAATTTTGAAACTTTGGTTTTTTCAATTGAAACCTTCAGCATTTTTATTAATTTTAAATAATTTTCTGACTTTAATTTTCCAATTGAATAATTTCAATGCTTTTATACCTTTTGGCCATCTAAGTTAAACCATTCTTCGTAAAAAATACCATAATTTGAAACATTTCAATATTATGATAAGAAAAAGACAATTTACCAGTTTTTAGTTTTTGTCACCAAATCATTTCAGACTAGTGACAATTCTATGACAATTTCTGTAAACTTCAGTTTTCATTTGAAACATTTCAAAGTTTTTAAACTTAAATTTTGGAACTTTAGTTTTTCAATTGAAACATTTCAGCATTTTTATAATTCTAAGTGACACTTTGAAACTTTAGTTTTTCAATTGAAAAATTTCAAAGCATTTTTCATAATTTATGCGATTAACTTGAAATGTTCTTTCTTCATTGAAACAGGTTATTTTGATGTACCTTGGCAACACTTTGCAGCTTCAGTTTCCACTGAAACATTTCTGTACTTGATAATTTTTTAGTATCACTCTTTGAAACTCTTTAGTATTTCATTTGAAACATTTCAGCATTTTGATAATTAAGAACAATTTTGAAACTTTAGTTTCATTTGAAACATTTCAAAGAGCTTATAAATTTAGTGGTACTTTTGAAATCTTTAGTTTTTTTCCATTTGAAAGGCAACATTTTGAGTAATTTTTCAGAATTATTTTGGAAACTATAGTTTTTTCATTTTAAGAAAATAAAAGGTTTTAAATTTCTGGAAAATATTTTGGATCCTCTAATATTTCTTTGAAACATTTTGCATTTTTATAATTTTGGGAATAACTATTTTATTCATTTGAAACATAACAGTGTTTTGATAAGTATATGCATCATTCATAAAAACCTTTAGTTTTTATTTCAAACATATCAGAATTCTGATAAAACAAGGAATAATTTGAAACTTAGTTTCGATTAAAGAGACTTACAATAATAACGATATTATTGAGAATAAATTTAAAGTCAGTTTTTCAGTGGAAATTTAGTAAACATTTTGAAATTTTTGATAATTTTAGTTTTTCAGTGGAAATAATAAGTAAACATTTTGAAATTGGATAATTTTTAGAAAAAATTTAAAGTTAGTTTTTCAGTGGAAATTTAGTAAACATTTTGAAATTTTTGATAATTTTAGTTTTTCATTGGAAATTTAGTAATCATTTTGACATTTTTGATAATTTTAGTTTTTTCAGTGGAAATTTAGTAAACATTTTGAAGTCTTTTTTGATAAAGTTAGTTTTCATTGGAAATTTAGTAACCATTTTGAAATTTTGATAATCTTAGTTTTCAGTGGAAATATTTAGTAAACATTTTGAAATTTTTTGATAAGTTTAGTTTTTCAGTGGAAATAATTAGTAAACATTGTGAAATTTTGATAATTTTTAGAATAAAATTAAATTTAATTTTGAGCGGAAATAATTGAAAACATTTTGATAACTTTGGGAATAATTGAATTTGGGTGTTCTTTTGAGATATTTCACCACATTTTATAAATTGAGGGAGAGTTTTGTTTTTTTTCGATTTTTGGTGTGAGAAGTGCTTTATAGCTTTTGAATGGAATTTGCATTAGTTTTTTTTTATTATTAGTTCACTGGATATGATTACAGGTTCTTGATTTCCAAAGGGCTTGATTTGAGATTGGGATATATTTTAGTTACAGAAGTTGACATAATTTGAACTAGACGTACTTTTATAACTACTGGACCTTTTGAGTTTTCATTTGGAATTGTAGATTCTGGAATATATAATTGCAACAAGATTCGGATATTGATTATAACAGCCAGCTTGTCAAGCTTGATAATTAGTTGTAATTGTAGTATAATTTTTTTTGATGAGCTTTTATCTTATGAAGAATTGACGTATGATAATTATTTCTTTGTAAATAAAGTTGATTTTAGAAGTTTGCCTGAATAATTTCCATACTATTTATATATATATTGAAATTTGTGGAAATAAAGTTGATTTTAGGAGTTGATTTTATTATACTTGAAGACTTGAAGAGTAAAAATAAAAGAATAAAAAGGTTGAGTTTGTATCTTGGCTAGTTGAAATGAATCTGAAATAAAAGATCTAACTACAAGGTAAATAAATCAACAATAAAAGAGTGTATTGATTAAAACAAATAAACTAATAAAAAAGAAGACAACTATAAGAATTTATTGGTAAAAACAGGTAAAAAAGAATAAGAGACAACAAAGGAGTTTATTGATTAAAACAGGTAACTTGATAAAAATAATAAAAGACGAAAGAATTTATTCAAGGTTAAGACATCATATAAGATCGACATTGGCTTTGCAAACACAACGCAATCTTTGTTTTGCAGGAATAAAAAATTTACACTATACGATCATCAAATTAAGTTATTTTCGATTTTTACATTCTCTCACCAGAAGTTTTCTTTTGGTGGTGCAGTTGAATTATAAGGGCCATCTGAAGGTTAAACCTGCACTACTACAGAAGAAAAGCTTGGTGCCGTGACCAGGATTTGAGGAGGTTATTGCGGAAGAATAAGTAAACAGAAACCTGGTGAGAAGAGTGAAAGGATAGTAGTTCAAAAAAGTAAGTCAAAAAAGTGAAAAAGAAGAAAAATGACGGAAATAGAAAATCAAGAAAATGACTCTGAAGGTCAAAATGGACCAGAAGGTACTAATTGTGAGTTTTGTAGTAAAAAAGGACATACTGTGAAGGATTGTTACAGAAAGAATAGATGCTGTTTTTGCTGTGGCAACAAAAATCACCAAATTAAAGACTGTGAAGTGAAGAATAGGGAAAGTGAAAGACCATTACAAAATATAAGAAGACTTGAATGCACCTTTTGCAAGAAAAGAGGCCACCTAGAAGCACAATGCTTCCGAAAGTGGAAGTGCTGCTTCTTTTGCGGTAGGCAAGAGCACAAAATAAGAAATTGTAAAGTAAGAGAAAGAGAAACCCAGCAGGAAAAACCTAACAACCAGACTCAAGATGGAGTAGTTGCCACTGTAGGAGAACCAATATCAAGGGTATTTTGTTTGTATTGCGGGGAACCGCACTTCATGAAGAATTGTAAAGAATTTCAAACTAGTGTGATGCAGGTAATTTGTCGATTGAAAGATCTCGAAGCTCTTGAAGAAAGTCGAAGACAGAAGGAAACGCATAAAAGACTGGAGGAAGAAATAAACGAAATGAACATCTTTGAACAAAATTATGAAGAGAGGGAAGCAACATTGCCGAAGATATCCGCTTGTAAAGAAGTGACCACAAATTTGTCAACATTGGAAGATTCGGAAAAAAGAGAAATTGCCAACGTACAACCAGAAGTGGTTAGCAGACAAATGGAAACCACTACGAGTGAAGGACTAAATTCTATTAAGGAAAAGTTCAGATTACCAACCTTGGCAGAGACTGAATTTGATGATAGGTTTAAGTTTTTGTGGGATGCAAATTGGGAGGATTTGCAAAAAGATCATAACTCCGAGAGAAACTTAAAGCAACACGATCAGATTTGGAAAGTAACCCATCAGGAAAGTGGCAATGGCGCTAACACTAGTAAAAAGGAAGAAATTTCAATTGATGAAGAGGAGGAGAAAACTTGTTTGGGACAATTGGATGGTAAACTAGAAGAAACTGAAAAAAATTGAAACTTTAATTGAGTTGTGTCAGCTGGAAAAAACGTTAAAGGAATTAGTGGAAATTAGACCAAAAGAATTGGTGGTAATTGAAGACACAAGTAAGAGCGGGAATCATATCAGGAAGACCAGAGTGGAAGAAGCAAACTCGAAAAACAAAATGGGAAGCCCCATCGCTGGAAACAGTTGTTAAAGAGGTTAGAGAAAATGAAACCTATAAATTAAAAGATCAGGTTATGAAGAGAATTCCTTTAAGACCGGGCTATAAGTTGACTAATCCAACTATGACGCATTATGGACCACATGAAGTAATTACTATACATGAAGAAGGGAAATGTTATGATCTACGGAACATGGAAACTAATACTGTATTAAGAGAAATACTTCCCTCAGACTTAAAAAAGTGTAAAAGGAAACAGTTAAGAAGATTGAATGAGAAATCTTGACCTGGTACTATAAGCTTAGGCTTATGGATAATAATTATATTTGTCGTTAGTTTAGTACTTAGAAATGTAAATTTGTTTGAGTGATGTCAGTTCCGAAAATTTTTAGTAAAAGTTTATTAGTATAGGATAAGACAGGAAATTTATAAATTGCCTTGGCAATTTATAGAGCTACTTAGAAAAAATTAAATGTTTGCATTGGCAATTTGCCAGTGTTTTGTATTAAATTCGTTATCAGCATTGCTGATACCTTGTAGGGAAATTTCTTCTTGACCAATTGAGGTTAAGGGGAATTAATTGACTTGCATTGTATATTTTTGTTTCATTTCAGTTGATTGTGTTCCAGGCAAAGCAGATTTATTCAACCATGACAAGGAGATAGTCGAGTACAGGCTTCAGCCGATTTTCCAATTATCCATCTAAGTAGAGTGCAGAATTTATTTTTTTGGGTTTGTAAAAACCCAGGATGAGGATTCATATCAACGTTCATGGATGAAAACCCAGAGGTGAGGTTTAATAAGGATTTTGAGAGAACCTGAAAACATGGAACAATTTAACATCCATAAAATAGAGACACAGAAAGGAACAGAGTTACGTATAGTAAAGAAGATCTTGACATTCGGTGAGATAAAAATTGAGCCCACTGAGATATTAGAACAAGACTCCGAGGAAGAGGCAGACCATCTTGCAGTACGTCGCGCCTAAAGAACCCAACATTGAGCTTCAGAGGGGAGGTGTCGTAGGGCCTATAGGTAACATGCCAAAAGTGGACCTAACTTAGGTAAGCTGTGCAAGTTTTGATCTTGGTACTATGTATGATTATTATTATTATTATTATTATTATTATTATTATTATTATTATTATTATTAACATTATAGGACCTAGTATAGATCATAATTCAGAATGGAGAGCAAATAGATCATTGTAGAATGCGTTATTTAAAGTTCATGTTGAAAAGCTCGTTATAGAATTCGTAGTATGGAAGAATGAAAGTCCTTTAAGGAAATTATTATAATGAATTTAAAAGTAAAAGTAAAAGTTATGTAAGTGCGTGAGTGTTAAAATGTTGTTGTGTGTGTAATTGAGGTATGTAAACATGAGCGTGAGTTCAAATATTTATATTTTGAATTCGTTCGTCAAAATATTCAGAGTTAAAAAACATGCGTGCGCAACTGAGTAGGTACGAAAGAGGTTTTGGTCAAATTGGGTACATTTTGAGTATTATGTAATGAAAAGATAAAAAGAGATAAAAAATGGATAGAAAAAGAGTAGAAAACAGTTAGGATTAAATAATGGTAAAACGTAAACAATAACATGTCTAAAATTCTTTGTATAGATAAAGAAAATTCCAGAAAGAGCAAGAAAAATTTGGTACCAAAAGCATAAATATTAGAGTAAAAAGTGTGAGTTTGGCAACATCTGGAAACTTGGTAATGACGTCATCAAAACCAAGTTGGAATGGAGTGGAACACGCAAATTTTGGTCACTCTTATTTTTGATCCCGATCTGGGTAGTTGTCTTTAGAGACTTATATTATTGTGAAAATTCTTATTACTGATTTTGACTTGTTATTGTTGTAACAAACTTAGAAAATATTTACGATTTTGACAAACCGATTTTGATTGACTTATTGGAGGAAATTATCAAGGTAATATAATGTGTATAATTTGATTTTTTCATAAACTGCAACGAGGAAACAATTTGGAGGATTTTAAGCAAAGGCTGAAATCTTAACATAGGATAAGCTATATTTTGAACTTAGGTTTGTTGACCAAGCAGTAAAAAACATTATATTTCTAGACTCAGGTATATTGTTAAATAGTTGAAGCCTATATTTGAAGCTCTGAGTTAGTAGTGCATATTTGAAGACTATATTTTAAGACAGTAACTAGTAACAAGTCAATATTTTGAGAAGTATCTTTTCAGTTGAAATGAGATTATATTTTAAGACAGTAACTAGTAACAAGTCAATATTTTGAGAAGTATCTTTTCAGTTGAAATGAAGACTATATTTTAAGACAGTAACTAACAATAAGTCAGTATTTAGAGAATTATTTTTCTTACATTCAAGGGTTGTGACAGTGACTTAACATATTTTGGAACAATTAGAGTTATAGTATATGGAAGTAACTTAATCAATTTTCAGTATAAAGTCCGAATTACTTTTGATTAGGCTTGGTGAAGGCTATTTATCAAATTCAGTATAAGTTAAATTTGTGGCATAGTAACTATATTTTGAAGAATTTGTTAATAGTTTAAATTAGTTTTTTTTTTAAATAACTTACTGGATTTGGAAGATTTTATAAGTGGTTTAATTAGTTGAAATTGACTTTTGCTTTTGGAATAAATTACTATAAGAATAATTTTGAAACTTTAGTTTTTTTTTCATTTGAAGGGTTTCAATGTTTTGATAATTTTAGTAACAATTTTGAAGCTTTAGTTTTTCATTTGAAACATTCCAGCATTTTGATAATTTTAAGAATAATTTTGAAACTTTAGTTTTTCATTTGAAAAGTTTCAATATTTTGATAATTTTAGGAACAATTTTGAAACTTTAGTTTTCATTTGAAACATTTCAGCCTTTTGATAGATTTTAAGAACAATTTTGAAACTTTAGTTGTTTCATTTGAAACATTTCAGCATTTTGATAATTTTAAGAATAATTTTGAAACTTTAGTTTTCCATTTGAAACATTTCAGCATTTTGATAATTTTAAGAATAATTTTGAAACTTTAGTTTTCCATTTAAAGCATTTCAGCATTTTGATAATTTTAAGAACAATTTTGAAGCTTTAGTTGTTTCGGTTGAAACATTTCAGCATTTTGATAATTTTGGTGACAATTTTGAAGCTTTAGTTTTTCAATTGAAACATTTCAGCATTTTGATAATTTTAAGAATAATTTTAAAACTTTAGTTGTTTCATTTGAAACATTTCAGCATTTTGATAATTTTAAGAATAATTTTGAAACTTTAGTTTTCCATTTGAAACATTTTTCAATTGAAACATTTCAGCATTTTGATAATTTTAGTAACAATTTTGAAACTTTAGTTTTTCATTTGAAACATTTCAGCATTTTGATAATTTTAAGAATAGTTTTGAAACTTTAGTTTTTCATTTGAAACATTTCAGCATTTTGATAATTTTAAGAACAATTTTGAAACTTTAGTTTTTTCAATTGAAACATTTCAGCATTTTGATAATTTTAGTGACAATTTTGAAACTTTAGTTTTTCATTTGAAGAGTTTCAATATTTTGATAATTTTGGGAACAATTTTGAAACTTTAGTGTTCCATTTGAAACATTACAGCATTTTGATAATTTTAAGAATAATTTTGAAACTTTAGTTTTTTCATTTGAAACATTTCAGCATTTTGATAATTTTAAGAATAATTTTGAAACTTTAGTTTTTTCAATTGAAACATTTCAGCATTTTGATAATTTTAGTGACAATTTTGAAACTTTAGTTTTTCATTTGAAACATTTCAGCATTTTGATAATTTTAAGAATAGTTTTGAAACTTTAGTTTTTCATTTGAAACATTTCAATATTTTGGTGATTTTAGGAATAAATTTGAAACTTAGTTTTCATTTGAGATACTTTCAACAATTTTGATAATTTTGAGAATAAATTTAAAGTCAGTTTTTCAGTGGAAATTTAGTAAACATTTTGAAATTTTTGATAATTTTAGTTTTTCAGTGGAAATAATAAGTAAACATTTTGAAATTGGATAATTTTTAGAAAAAATTTAAAGTTAGTTTTTCAGTGGAAATTTAGTAAACATTTTGAAATTTTTGATAATTTTAGTTTTTCAGTGGAAATAATTAGTAAACATTTTGAAATTTGGATAATTTTTAGAATAAATTTACATTTAGTTTTTCAGTGGAAATATTTAGTAAATTTTTTGATAAGTTTAGTTTTTCAGTGGAAATAATTAGTAAACATTGTGAAATTTTGATAATTTTTAGAATAAAATTAAATTTAATTTTGAGCGGAAATAATTGAAAACATTTTGATAACTTTGGGAATAATTGAATTTGGGTGTTCTTTTGAGATATTTCACCACATTTTATAAATTGAGGGAGAGTTTTGTTTTTTTTCGATTTTTGGTGTGAGAAGTGCTTTATAGCTTTTGAATGGAATTTGCATTAGTTTTTTTTTTATTATTAGTTCACTGGATATGATTACAGGTTCTTGATTTCCAAAGGGCTTGATTTGAGATTGGGATATATTTTAGTTACAGAAGTTGACATAATTTGAACTAGACGTACTTTTATAACTACTGGACCTTTTGAGTTTTCATTTGGAATTGTAGATTCTGGAATATATAATTGCAACAAGATTCGGGTATTGACTTGACAGTTTGAAGCTGTTATTTCTGATGAATTATCGTGATTTGTATATAATTTCGTTTTGATGAGCTTTTGTAAATAAAGAATTTGAACGTTTGATAACTATTTCTTTTGTAAATAAAGTTGATTTTCATACAAGGTATTTGAATATTTATACTATTTATTAGGGATGTACCGATACCAGAAAAGAGGCCGATACCGATACCGATACCGATACTCTATTTTTTTTAGGTGCCGATACGATACGATACTTTAATTAACAGTAATACACAGTAATAAGATAGA
>JABUQX010032474.1:0-21831 GCA_015478945.1 Trachelipus rathkii
TACTGTTAATTCCTAAAAAGAGTGGTGGTAAAATGAGAGTAGTTGGTAGATTATCCGAAAGTTGACCGCGCTCACGCGTGCCAGACAGGTATGACCGCGTGCCTCACATGCAGAATCGTTGGTCCTTATAGGTCCGCACCGTTTTTTAGCAACGATCGACCTCTGCTCTTCAGGGTTTTTTCCACACTTGGATATGCGAGCCAACGTCTCGTCCTACACTGCTTTCTCCACTTCTAGAGGACACTGGCAGATGAATTATGCCTCAAGGTGCGCGCAATTCTCCGTCGATTTTTAGCCGTACAATGGAAATGGCACTCTCCGGCTTGCTAGGCGTAGTTTGTTTACTTTTTATTGACGATATTCTTATTTTCAGTAAAGATATTTCTTCACATTATACACATCTTACAAATATATTTTAAATGCTTTAATAATAAGCTCACCTCAAAATAAAGCTATGAAAGTGTTCATTCTTTAAAAGTAGTGTTCAACTTGTCTTAGGTTTTAAAATCAGTTAAAAGGGCTATCCTGACCGTTTAAAGTTGGAAGCTATAAAGATTTAAATTCCTCAGATGTGTCTATTCGTTTTCAAACCCTTGGTTTTTTTCAATTATTTTTCGCCAATTGAATACGGCCCATTATTCTTTCCTTGTGCAAGCCTCTAACTCTGCTCCTATAACGAAGAAAGTTCCATTTTCTTGCAAATTGTAGCAACAATCTGCTTATGACTCTTTGAAGAAATTTTTTACTTTTAGATCCAGCACTTTCTTTCCCAGATTACTCTAAACCGTTCATTTTAAGCACAGATGCTTCTGATTTCGGCATAGGCGCTGTATTAGCCCAATTAGATGAAAATGGAAAAGAAAAACCTTTAGCTTTCACTTCCAAAATGCTAAGTAAAGCTGAAATCAACTATAGCACGACCGAAAAGGAAGCGTTGGCTATAGTACACGCGTTAACCAAATTTAGAGCTATTATATTTGGTTATCCACTTAAAATTTACACGGATCATTCCGCATTAGTACACCTCTTCAGGCATAAACAATTAGCTGGTCGTCTGGAAAGGTGGAATCTCAAAATTCAGTCTTTCAACCCAGAAATAGTTCATATTGAGGGTAAACTGAACATAATTCCAGACTATCTTAGTCGCCACCCAGTTCCTGACACTGGACACCTTTCTTCTTCTAATGAAGACGATCCTGACAACAAAACTTCTGCCATACGTTTTAAGGAATTTCAGGATCCTCCCGAAGACCCTTCTATAGCTCTAGTTCATAATCCTGTTCCTATAGCTTTTTCTGACACTAGAGTATACACCTTTACAGATGATGTTGTTTTCCATGAACAGCGTACATGTCCTAGATTATCGATACTAGAGTTTACACCTTTACTGATGATGTTGTTTTCCATGAACAGCGTAATTGTCCTAGATTATCGGAAATTATCAACAATATTGAAAATTCTCCTAATCCGGACAGTTGTCTCCCTCATCTTATCGTCAAAGGTCTACTTTATTGGGTTTCTCCTAAAAACAAATATCTGCTTGAAGTTCCAGATCTCTCATATATAATATACTTGTTATATTTTTTGATCATTAAACACTTTCTGCAGGACTGCAAAGTATTAATCCCCAACTGAATCCGCATTAGGAAAGATTACCTTCCTTTCGCATTTCTACTTTCTGTTCTTCTTTTGTAAAACAAGTACCTTATTGTCTGAGTCAAGGTTCCAAACCCATCTCCGGTTGCTATCAACTCCTATCCTTTACCTTTCTATCCTTTTTCTAGAGTACATTTAGATACCATAGGTCCACTTCCGAAGTGTAAGATTACAGGTGCTAAGTACATTCTGGTATTTAAGGATGCACTTACTCGCTATTGCGAAATATGCCCTGTAGCATCTAGAGATGGTAAAGTAGTTGCAGAAACACTCCTAAATAGGGTTATACAGCATCATTCCGTTCCGGAAATCCTTATAACAGACCGAGCAGCCGAATTCACGTCAGAGTTTTTCAATGAAGTTTGCAAAACATGGAACATTAAAAATCGCACAATCGCCGTCAGACATCCTCAAAGCAACAGTCTTGTGGAAAGAGAAAATAGACGTATTGAGGATTATTTGCGTCATTTTGTTTCTGCCCAGCACGACGATTGGGGAAAATACATTGCTTTTGCGCAAATTTCCTTAAATTCTACTTATAACTCTTCTATTGGAAATACCCCTCATTTTCTGGTCCATTTCTATGTTCGTAGGCTACCCTACGACCTTCCTGACTATGTTTCTCCTTTTGTTAACAAAACGCAGCCTTTAAAGGATCATCTATATGACTTTAACGCGGAAATGGCCGAACGAGCTGCCGCCATCCGCGAATTGGCTCGACAAAAATTGGAAAAAGAAACATTAAGAATTCGCCCCAACAACACACTTCTAGGCTCTATACGTCCTAATACGGTGTTCGGCCGATCTACGTTTAAGTATACCTTGCTGTAAACACTCCCATTTTAGTCTCCGAAACTGTTTCAAGAAATGGGTACGGTCTTACTAGTTGTTAATGTTCTTAAATTTAACAAATATCTTCTACGATGTCTTGTTACAAATAGGGAATTTGAATCTCATGTGGACAATTTAAAAATTCTCCCCATGCCAATTGTCAAAACCATGGACAATAATCTGTCGTCCAGCTGGCAATCCTATGATCCTATAAGGAATCCTCCATTGCCCCCGAAAACTGTCCAGCGTGGTTTTCGCCAGCCGCCTCCCCAACCTCCACCTGCTCGACGCCTTCGTCCTCGTGGAGGGGGCCCTTCTTCTGATACTCATTCAGAAAACGATGATGATGATGAGTATGATCTGCAATACATATTGCCACCCCCTGTACAAGCTGTACAACAACCGATTCAGCCACGACATCAGGTGCAACAACAACAACTCAGAGTTCAGCAACACCAACCATTGCAACAACAACTCCGAGTTCAGCAACATCACCAGGTGCCACAACAGCTATCGCCAGTACAACAACGGCTATCGCCTGTACAACAACAACAATACCGAGGACAGCAACATCAAAGAGATGTAACACCTATTTCCCCGGAATCTTCATTACCTCCGTCGGTACAGTCTTCCCCAAGAATAGTTCATCATACTCCCCATCAACAAACAACCCAAAGAATTCCATCCGATTCATCTTTGGCACAAGATCCTAATGGAAGTTTTAATCCATATTTAACACATTCTTTACGAAAGAATATTTCTTATAGCTCTCCGCAGCTTTCTTCTCCTTTCTCTCAACCTAATTTGTCTGGTCAGAGCTCTATGCATAGTTCTCCTCTTCTTTCTAGACGTTCTTCTACTCATAGTAGTGGTCCTCCGTCTTCCCCAGACCAACAACAAGGTGTTAGAAGTCCTATTAGATATTATGATGAATATCCTAACATCCAATCTTCCCCTTCTTCTCCTGAAGAAACCTTTGTTAAGGATGATAGACGAATAGATCCTTCCTACCGTCCTCATCCCCAATTTAGAGGTCCTCGTGCCAACTCACCAATGAGACTTCGCAGTCATGGAGTCCAGGAGATAGTACGCGGATCAACTGAATGGAAAGATGGTGATTCAGGATTAACAGGAGGAGGAGGTGACACTCGTCTCGCATGACTGCGAAGTCTCATTGGAGAGTTGGCACGAGGACCTCTAAATTGGGGATGAGGACGGTAAGAAGGATCTATTCGTCTATCATCCTTAACAAAGGTTTCTTCAGGAGAAGAAGGGGAAGATTGGATGTTAGGATATTCATCATAATATCTAATAGGACTTCTAACACCTTGTTGTTGGTCTGGGGAAGACGGAGGACCACTACTATGAGTAGAAGAACGCCTAGAAAGAAGAGGAGAACTATGCATAGAGCTCTGACCAGACAAATTAGGTTGAGAGAAAGGAGAAGAAAGCTGCGGAGAGCTATAAGAAATATTCTTTCGTAAGGAATGGGTTAAATATGGATTAAAACTTCCATTAGGATCTTGTGCCAAAGATGAATCAGATGGAACTCTTTGGGTTGTTTGTTGATGGGGAGTATGATGAACTATTCTTGGGGAAGACTGTACCGAAGGAGGTAATGAAGATTCCGGGGAAATAGGAGTTACATCTCTTTGATGTTGCTGTCCTCGGTATTGCTGTTGTACAGGCCGATAGCCGTTGTTGCTACAGGCGATAAGCTGTTGTGGCATCTGGTCGATGTTGCTGAACTCGGAGTTGTTTGTTTGCAAAGGTTGTGTTGCTGAACTCGGAGTTTGTTGTTGTTGCACCTGATGTCGTGGCTGAATCGGTTGTTGTACAGCTTGTATAGGAGGTGGCAATATGTATTGCAGATCATACTCATCATCATCATCGTTGTCTGAATGAGTATCAGAAGAAGGGCCCCCTCCACGAGGACGAAGGCGTCGAGCAGGTGGAGGTTGGGGAGGCGGCTGGCGAAAACCACGCTGGACAGTTTTCGGGGGCAATGGAGGATTCCTTATAGGATCATAGGATTGCCAACTGGACGAAAGATTATTGTCCATGGTTTTGACAATTGGCATGGGGAGAATTTTTAAATTGTCCACATGAGATTCAAATTCCCTATTTGTAACAAGACATCGTAAAAGATATTTGTTAAATTTAAGAACATTAACAACCAAGTAAGGACCGACCCATTTCTTGAACAGTTTCGGAGATAAATGGGGAGGTTTTACAGCAAGTAGATAAACGTAATCGCCAACACGTATAGGACGTATAGGAGCCTTAGAGTGTTGTTGTTGGGCGATTCTTAATGTTTCTTTTTCCAATTTTTGTCGAGCCAATTCGCGGATGGCGGCAGCTCGTTCGGCCATTTCCGCGTTAAAGTCATATAGATGATCCTTTAAAGGCTGCGTTTTGTTAACAAAAGGAGAAACATAGTCAGGAAGGTCGTAGGGTAGCCTACGAACATAGAAATGGACCAGAAAATGAGGGGTATTTCCAATAGAAGAGTTATAAGTAGAGTTTAAGGAAATTTGTGCAAAAGCAATGTATTTACCCCAATCGTCGTGCTGTGTGGAAACAAAATGACGCAAGTAATCCTCAATACGTCTATTTTCTCTTTCCACAAGACTGTTGCTTTGCGGATGTCTGACGGCGATCGTGCGATTTTTAATATTCCAAGTTTTGCAAACTTCATTGAAAAACTCTGACGTGAACTCTGCTGCTCGGTCTGTTATAAGGATTTCCGGAACGGAATGATGCTGTATAACCCTATTTAGGAGTGTTTCTGCAACTACTTTACCATCTCTAGATGCTACAGGGCATATTTCGCAATAGCGAGTAAGTGCATCCTTAAATACCAGAATGTACTTAGCACCTGTAATCTTACACTTCGGAAGTGGACCTATGGTATCTAAATGTACTCTAGAAAAAGGATAGAAAGGTAAAGGATAGGAGTTAATAGCAACGGGATGAGGTTTGGAACCTTTGACTTCAAGACAAGAAGTACATTGTTTACAAAAGAAAGAAACAAAAGTAGAAATGCGAGGGAAGGTATATCTTTCCCTAATGCGGTATTCAGTGCGATCAGCACCTGGATGTCCTGCAGAAAGTGTGTTATGATTCAAAAATATAACAGTATATATGAGAGAATCGGGAACTTCAAGCAGATATTTGTTTTTAGGAGAAACCCAATAAAGTAGACCTTTGACGATAAGATGAGGGAGACAACTGTCCGGGTTAGGAGAATTTTCAATATTGTTGATAATTTCCGATAATCTAGGACATGTACGCTGTTCATGGAAAACAACATCATCTGTAAAGGTGTATACTCTAGTGTCAGAAAAAGCTATAGGAACAGGATTATGAACTAGAGCTATAGAAGGGTCTTCGGGAGGATCCTGAAATTCTTTAAAACGTATGGCAGAAGTTTTGTTGTCAGGATCGTCTTCATTAGAAGAAGAAAGGTGTCCAGTGTCAGGAACTGGGTGGCGACTAAGATAGTCTGGAATTATGTTCAGTTTACCCTCAATATGAACTATTTCTGGGTTAAAAGACTGAATTTTGAGATTCCACCTTTCCAGACGACCAGCTAATTGTTTGTGCCTGAAAAGGTGTACTAGAGCGGAATGATCCGTATAAATTTTAAGTGGATAACCAAATATAATTGTTCTAAATTTGGTTAAAGCGTGTACTATAGCCAACGCTTCCTTTTCGGTCGTGCTATAGTTGATTTCAGCTTTACTTAGCATTTTGGAAGTGAAAGCTAGAGGTTTTTCTTTCCCATTCTCATCTAATTGAGCTAATACAGCGCCTATACCGAAATCAGAAGCATCTGTGCTTAAAATGAACGGTTTAGAGTAATCTGGGAAAGAAAGTGCTGGATCTAAAAGTAAAAATTTCTTCAAGGAGTCATAAGCAGATTGTTGCTCAATTTGCCAAGAAAATGGAATATTCTTCTTTAGGAGCAGAGTTAGGGGCTGCACAAGGGAAGAATAATGGGGTATCATGTGGCGAAAATAATTGAAGAAACCAAGGGTTGAACGGACATCAGACACATTCTGAGGAATTTTAAATCCTTTAATAGCTTCCAATTTAACCGGGTCAGGGGATAGCCCCTTTTCACTGATTTTAAAACCTAAGAAAGTGACACTACTTTTAAAGAAAGAACACTTTTCAAGCTTTATTTTGAGGTGAGCATTATTTAAAGCATTAAAAACCTTTGTAAGATGTGTATAATGTGAAGAAATATCTTTACTGAAAATAAGAATATCGTCAATAAAAAGTAAACAAACTACGCCTAGCAAGCCGGAGAGTGCCATTTCCATTGTACGGCTAAAAATCGACGGAGAATTGCGCGCACCTTGAGGCATAATTCTCATTTGCCAATGCCCTCTAGAAGTGGAGAAAGCAGTGTAAGGACGAGACGTTGGCTCGCATTCCAAGTGTGAAAACCCTGAGAGCAAGTCGATCGTGCTAAAAACGCGTGCGGACCCTATAAGGGACAAGGATTCTGCAATGTGAGGCAGCGGATACCTGTCTGGCACCGTGAGCGCGTTCAACTTTCGGTAATCTACCACTACTCTCATTTTACCACCACTCTTTTTAGGAATTAACAGTAAAGGAGAATTATTAGGAGAAATACTAGGTTCTATGTATAACCCTTTTCCAAGCAGTCCTCTACCCACTCGTCTATTTCTTCCATATATTTATGCGGGAGACGATATGGACGGGTGTAGACATAATCCGGACTGCCCTCCATGAGTTTAATAGAAAATTTGTTTAAAGGACAGATGCCCACTGGATCATCTGCTAAAGCAATAGTGTTTCTATTTTTAACTAAGAAAGAAAGCATGTCTTCAAGTTGTGAAGGATTATTTAAAACATATTTGTTTGAGTCCTTACTGGATTCAGAGAGTAAAATTTCTCTGTAAACTTCCCGGATTTGTGTATCGGAAAGACCCTTAGAAGCAGTGACAGTGTTAATGTCGTATGGTTCTGTGGTTTTGTAAAGAAGCGGAGAAGCTGTAGTAAGTAGGCAGTGATTGTCGAAATTAACTGTATCTGCACCTAAGTTTACTAATTCTAACAAAATATTGCCTTTATGGCAAGT
This sequence comes from Trachelipus rathkii, assembly GCA_015478945.1. Taxonomy (NCBI): domain Eukaryota; kingdom Metazoa; phylum Arthropoda; class Malacostraca; order Isopoda; family Trachelipodidae; genus Trachelipus; species Trachelipus rathkii. The sequence goes on from JABUQX010032474.1 coordinate 7,601, forward strand.
AGAAAGAGTGTTTCCAAAGAAAAGTGTACCTGTGGAAAGATAATCACTTTTGCTTTCAGTAATGAGTGCTAAGTTCTCTGGAGGAGAAGCACCAATGTTGGACTGTACCTTAACAGGGAGAATGTACCTTGAATGAGGTAATATCTCTAAGTCCGTGGAAGTGTATACATTATATGAAAGAGAGTCGTCTATGACAACATTCAGACTTTCTGTAATTGTGTCCGAGTAAGACATCTGCATCTGGTGCGACGAGGTGAAAGGAGAATTAATTCTAGGTGGGCTAACTTCAGGTATTTTCGCTTGACCGGATTGGTGCGAAGAAGGTAGAGAAGATTTAGAAGCTAAATTAATTTCCTGTAAAGAATTAGGAAGGATGTTAACGGAGTCAGAAGAATAGTGAGTGTGTTCAGAAGGATATTTAGAAGTGTTTTTATAATTGAATAAGGGAGCTTTACTTACCTCTTTCTGGTGAAAGTGTACTCGCTTATTATTATTGTACTGACTAAATAAATTTTTCTGATGCTGTACTACTTCTTCAGCAGTTAAACCTTTTTCCATTTTGTCTATATTATCCATTTCATCCGAAAGGGATGAATAATAATTAGGATGTTCCATAGTAGGAACTACAGAACGACACCGACTCCCTGGAGAGTTAACCTGCTCATTATTTATAATCATTGATGTCCGAAAAGAATCCAACCTAGGACTAGGATAGCTTGTGAATGGACTCTCAATTAAATTATGAGGCAGTGGTGCTCCTTTACGAGGTGACACCTGGGTGGTTCTATTAGGCATACAAGTGCTGTGAAATAATGGCACTGCGGTGCTCATGTTTAATTTACCTTCTGGTGTATTAAATTGAGACTTATTAGCATTATATGAAGGTTGCATTGGTGTGCACCGACCTAAATTGGCACGTGGTGATGTACAATGCGCTTTTGGAGCCTTAACACTTGGGTGCCCTAGGGTGCCAAGGGGTGCCCTGGGGTATACTGAAGTGTAAAGCAAATTTTGAGCTTTAACACCAGTGTGCACTGGGGTGCCAAGTGGTGTACAAGGGTGTACTGCAGAAAAATGCAAGTTTTGAGTACTATTTCTGGGATGCACTGCGGTTCTCCGACCTGCACTAATTCCACTATAGTACTTACCTGTATAAAATGTATCAGGATGCGAAGAATTCATCTTAAATTTATGACTTCCTGCATTATTACTTGAATAGATGCCACTGGGCAAGCTATTTTGGAAACATGACTTACCTGGATTACCAGGAGATGATGTAAATTGAGGTGGATTACCTCTGATGGAGGGAGACACACCTGTGCTCCGGCCATAATTACTATGAAGTTTAGTATTACTAGGAGACTCAACGTAGCCCTTATTGCCTTCACTAACACTAAGGGGTGAAGCGTATAAAGACGGAAGAGTTCTGTTAGGAAAAGGAGTCGCAGTATTCCGCTCACGGCTAGATAGCGGTGCTTGGTGCGGAGAAAGTACTGCGGCGCTTCGGCTATAGCCACCACTTGGTGACATAGGCGAAGGAGGATAAACCCTATTTGGAGGAGCTACTGCGGTGCTTTGTCCAAATCCAAAATGACCGAAATTCGATACACAATTAGTAGGGTTTTCTCCGTACTCCCCCATGGTGGGAGCAGGAGTAGTCAAGCAGCCTCCGGGGGAGGAGCGATACAGATTGTTCGAGCAGCCTCCATTATTAGAGGAGCGATACAAATTAGTCGAGCAGCCTCCGTTATTAGAGGAGCGATACAATTTAGTCGAGCAGCCTCCATTATTAGAGGAGCGATACAAATTAGTCGAGCAGCCTCCATTATTAGAGGAGCGATACAAATTAGTCGAGCAGCCTCCATTATTAGAGGAGCGATACAAATTAGTCGAGCAGCCTCCATTATTAGAGGAGCGATACAAATTATAACTTACATTATTAATATGTTCTATGTCCTTTCGGGGAGGCGTAGACTTAAGGGCTTGACTATAAGACCTGTCTGTACCTGTACCCACTAATATACCTTTGTGGTGTGGATAACTTTGGAGATTGTTTAAGGAAAGAGGAGCACCCTTCGTGCTCTTGTACCCTTTTCTTATTAATTTTAACGGAATCTCTTTAGTTCCACCATTACTATCGGCAAAATAGACACTATCCCGTCTTATGTTTATCATAAGAGGCAAAATTTTTAGTATGTCGGTTCCTATTAAAACATCTAAAGGAAACGACGTAGAGTCTGGAACCACGTAGAAGTTACAATTAAATGCTTTACCACCTATTATAACTTGCAATTCTGTTCTTCCTTGTATTACTAACTCTTGTCCAGAGATAGACCGTAATGAAACATCAGGCTTATGTAAGACTGGGTTACTTGTAGATTCTGTCTTTTTAGAAAATCTACGGAAGAGACCCTCCTTTATTAAAGAGCGCGAAGCTCCGCAATCTAAGAGCCCTGACGTTTCAATCCTATGACTGAAATCGTGAGTAAGTTGAAAAGGAAGACCATATAAAACCCCTGGTTTCATATGATTAGAAGTTGTGAGTATGTATGATGGTGGTAAAGAAGAAAGAGTGTCTTCAATTAGAAAGGACATAGGGGGATCTATAGAACTTATACTCTCGACTCCGAGAGGGACAGGGCAGTTATGAACGGGAGTCTGACTCATAACGCCCTCTGAAAATTTGGATCTATGTTATTTTCAGAGTGTGAATAATAAGTTTGTTCATTAGTATAAGGAGTGTAATTCTCATAGGAGGACGCAGGTTGGTCCTGAGAAAGAGGATAAGCAGCAGCTTCGTCCATAGTCCCTACATGCTGATGCATGTAGCGGCCGGAGCTATGCACTGGAGCTGAAAAAGGACGTTGAGAGAGAGGGTTGGACGTATACACATTACTAGGGACATAGGACGCAGAAGGTTTACACGTGGGACGTTGTACATTTACAGAAGAAGGAAAGGTACTTGAAGGGTAGTTAGAAGAGGTAGAAGGATAAGAAAAAGAGGATGGGTAAGCAGGAGAACTCTCTGGTTTCCCGTTACCTCTCCTGTCCTTTTGCACTCTTTCACTTCTATTCTTATCTTTACTCACTACTTTCCGCTCTCTTGTCCCTTCAGGAGCAAGACAAATACTTTATTCTTCTCAAAGCGCTAGGGCTATTGAAGTCCCAGTTTGTACCAGCACAAGCCTCACTTGTACCCCTCTGATGGTACATTTTACAACTAGAGCAAAATGCATCATATACACACTCTTCATCACTATGTCCATATCTTTCACATGTAAAGCACTTAGGCCTGTGAACTCCATTAGTTATAAACCTACAACTTTTCTTACCCTTTGGATGTTTGGACATGGCATTCAACATCTTCAAATCGTATTTTTCAATCTGAGATATAAAGGACATATTGGCATCAAAATATTCTAACACTTCCGATTGTAACCGTTGAGGTGTAATTTTGTATACCTTGGAAAATATTAACGTCCTTCTCAACTTATCTGATATTTTCTCACCATGTTGCATGTAAAAATCTCTTTCAAAATCATATACCGCCTTAGAAATCTTTGATGCATATATTAAAATAGGGAGTCTGGGATTCCATTTTACTTCATCTATAGCAATGCAAGACTTAAAGCTATTTACAACAATGGCAGGAGGATTAGTTCTATACTGATCTCTGTCATTGCTATTTGGTGGTAACCTTTCCTTGATTAGGGAATTGGTACTGTAATTTGTAAGGCACGGCAGTTCACCTCCCATACTACTAGAGGGTCCTGGGTTATAAGGCAGGCTTGGGTAGTGCTGGGAAGGCATGCAAGGCATCTCTACATAGCTTTGGGGACTCTGGCCTTGCATGTGACTGCGTTGTGGCATAGCTGCATAATAAGGCACATTACTACTTTGGACTAAATTTGTCAAATTAGCCCCATATGGACCCGAAGCTCTATTATAGGCAGAGGTCCTCATGTCAGCCACCGGTGCCGGGTTGCTAGAGATAGGGGCTTGGCCGACAGTATGCATCTCCATACTACTGGGCATGTAAGTACCTCCAACTGGACCTGTTACTTCACTAGGGTACATATGGGCTCCAGTTGGGTTCATTTTTACTTGAATTCTAGGTGCCGGGCAAGGCAGGCACCTTGTATCGTCTCGCTACTACTTAGCGGTGTGATATTTACTTATTGTACCCTTCCCTTAAGCATTCCCACCCCTAAAGAGCCCTTAAAATTAGCAAGAAGTGGCATATAAAAGAATTCCTTGCACTCTGAGTTAGTGTCAAGAGTGGTGGAAAGATCAGTTTGAGGGGTTGACCCTTTATAAGTACCATTAGCATGCTGTACTTTAATTATAGTAGCTTTAGGAATGACTGAAATGGAAAGGACAGGGTATGAAAGAAGAAAAATATCTGTTAAACAGTGGGGCAGTAGCAGTAGTAGTAGGTATAACAGTAGTAGTAGTCGTAGGTAATGACTCTCTTATTCTATTTAATATAGAAAATATACTATAAGAATTTTAAGAGGGTAATCATACCGTGGTAGATATCTCTTGAACTGACGTTTGTAATTTAAGGGTTACTACTATAGGTGTGTTCGTCTTCCTTTGGGGTAGGTAATCCCTTGGCATCAATTTCACGATCTACACTAACACTCGTACCACACTAACCTGCAAACACAATTATATATATATATATATACGGTATAGGTATATATATATATATATATATATATATATATATATATATATATATATTGTTATTATATATATAAGGTTAGTTATATATATATATATATATATATATATGTTATGTTGTATATATAGTATATATATATATATATATATTAAAGGAAAAGGACTCTCTGAACTCAGATCAATATATATATATATATATATATATATATATATATATATATATATATATATATATATATATATATATATATATATATATATATATATATATATATATATATATATATTAAATTGTTTTTAAGTTCAAAGACCCTTTCTCAATATTGCAAAATTTGCAAAAATCGAAGAAACAATTAAAATGCTAATAAAGCGATTTATTGAAGTTCAATTTTTGGGAGTCATCATTTATTTCTTTGCATAAAATGTGTTGTAGAATTGTTGGTTATTAAATAGACAACACTTATTGTTGGTTGGTCTGTTTGTTGGTTGGTCGACCAGCAATGTTGGCTTCTTCTTTAGAAGAATCGACCAACAATTTTGCTGGTTATTTAGACCAACAATTTTAACCAACAAATTGCTTGACTATTCTGATTATTATCATCATTATTTTATTATTGTTATTATTATTATTTTAATATAGAACAATAGAATAAAATATAGATTAAATGCTAGAATAGAATTACAACGTAACTTTTGAATATTCGTGACGTATTGAATGAAGATGCATCCAATCTTGTGACGTCATTAAAAGAGAAATCTGCTTCTTTGCGTCATGGATGTGGAGGTCCAATGTGTTTCTTTCACCAAGGCGTTTCTCGAAATGGTTTCCACACTTTGAAGACGTGGCAGCTTTGGGGAGATGGAAGACTTCACCCCCACTCACACACACACACAATCCCCTTTTCGTTGATGAAAATATATATATATATATATATATATATATATATATATATATATATATATATATATATATATATATATATATATATATATATATATATATATATATTTAAATCAAGAACTATGTAATTCAATAAGATTGCCTATTATATGTGATCTATTTGTAGATTGCAGTTGTTATTGTAGGTTCTTTAACCTATATTTGTTTAAATTAATATCAAAAAGATTGATTGAATTGTGCACCTCCCCGTAGAGAGAAGAATGCCAAGCAACGGAAACGCACAGAAGATCAGGCAACAGCAGCAAGGAGCGTCATTTTATAAGAATGTTTTAGTACTTACTAAATTGTAGAATTGTAGTATGATGGTACTAGTAGTTATTCTTTATGAGTCTCATGCGTTATTAACACTTATTGTGATTAAATAAAACTGTGGTTGAGTTAATTCTTTACTGACAATAAATGTTACAACTTAAATGGTAGAATTAAATTGTATGTAATATATGAAGAAAACTGACAATCAATATTGAATATAATAGTAAATGATATTTATATTACATCCTAATCTAGAAACCTAAAAAAGGGGATATGTGAATTTGGAACCAATAGATGGCCGTACATCGGATAGCTGCAAATACAAAAATCCATAATTGCAAACATGCAATTACACAGCTAAAATTACTTATATATATATATATATATATATATATATATATATATATATAATATATAATATATATATATATATATATATATATATATATATTATATATATATATATTTATATATATATACTATATATAGTATATACTATATATTACTATATATATATATATATATATATATATATATTGACTTGGGACTCTTACCATTTGTAATAGGTAGAAATGGTCTACAAGATAAAATCGGCTTAGCAACAGTGAGAGTTCTTTTTAAATGAAAATTCTATAACTATATCACTTAGTTTATAAGCTATGATACTTAGTTTAAAGAAAGAAATCACATATTGTTTTCTGATCGAAACTGAAATTAAAATATAAATGAGGAATTAAGATTGATAAATTAGGGACTTAAATTTGACACAACACTATTCGTTTCACACGATCTGAAGACTCAGACCGAGCCACTCCTTGAAATTACGTCTTCACAATTTGCCAAAAGTTCTTATTGGCTTTTTCTTTAATGACGTAGCTTCATTAAGATTATATATATATATATATATATATATATATATACTATATATATATATATATATTATATATATATATATATATATATATATATATATATATATAATATATATAATATAGTATATATAATTATATATATTATATGATATATATATATATATTATATATATGTTATATATATATATATATATATATATACTCTATATATATATATATATATATATATATATTATATATATATAATATATTATATATATTATATATTATATTTATATTATATATATTATATATATATATATATATATATATTATATATATATATATTATATATAGATAGTATATATATAATATATACTATATTATAGTATATATATATATATATACGCTATATATATATATTATATTTACTTGAGTTCCCTATTAAAAATATTTTTCTATTAAATGTTTTCTGAGTTGAATTTCACGTTAACTTTTATATAATATTTCAAATTATTCATTTATTCTCCTATTGTTTTAAATTATTTAGTAAATTTTAAAATATTTTATGTTTTTGTTAACAAATATTTTTTGTTTATAAATATTGTATTTATTTAATGTAATTTCAAAACAAATCATTTATAAACAGTATTTATTAAAAAAAAAAATTTCAAAATTCACAGATACCATATCCGCCTTTTCCTTATTGGGCACGGATTAGTCCTATTTTTAATGCGTTTAAAAGCATTATTTGATAGCAGCTATTCTTCCCTTTTTCGTTCAATTTTTGCATAATATTTTATATTATTATTTGTAATAAATTTAATTTTTTGACCAACTTTCGCAAAAAAAAAAAAATATATATTATCGAAACATTGTGAAATTTGCAAAAATTAGATCGTTTCTATAATGTCAACTTGTGCTGAGCACGAGTAGCACGAGTGCAGGAGTCGCCTTATATATAATATATATTATATAATATATATATATATATATATATATATATATATATATATATATATATATATATATATATATATATATATATATATATATATATAATATATATATATATATTATATTATTTTATATAATATATATAGTATATATATATTATATTATATATATAATTATATTATATATATATATATATAATATATATATATATATATATATATATATATATATATATATATATATATATATATATATATTATATATATATATATAAACGGGTTAAAGACCCTTGGATAAATCAAAAAATCTTGGTTGAAAACATTGATTTATTACATACAGAATACACTCCCGACTAAAAATTACAAATTAAAACAACATATAATGGTTTTTCTCCACTTTTCGTTAGTAATGATGATAGGTTATCGGACCAAAGCTTTCGTCTTTTATGAAGCCTTTTTCAATTGTCTTACATAGGTTAACACCAACTGATTGAAGAAAAATATACTGAATCAATTTTCGGAAAAACATTTTTTAAATTTTTTGAAAAAGATGTCTGAGCGGGATTCGTGTTTTTTTGCCCAACCAGATTTTTAATTTTATCCAAGGGTCAATAAATCCATTATATATAAACTACGAAGAAAAGTAGACTACAACAATAGTATATAATTATATTATATATATATATATATATTATATATATATAATATATAGTATATGGATATATATATATATATATATATATAATATATATAGAGAGAGAGAGAGAGAGAGGGGGAGAGAGAGAAAGAGTTGTGTTTGTTTATACAGTCTCCATGGAAAAGATGTTTTTCTGCCAAGGTTCGCCTAAGCTTTAATTATAATCATCAGAAGTAGTGGGCGAGTAGTAGTAGTAGTTTTTATCTCGTAATAAACATTGCACTATGTAACACAAAAAAAATGTTTATTTTTATTTTTTTATTGAATCTTAATATTTTTTGACGCTGAACACAGAAATAACCTTCATTTTTTTCTATCCTCGATACTTTGAGAGTTATTTCAATATTTATGTTTTGGCATTTTTAAGGTTTGTTAATGAGCTTACACTGTTGGTACTTATTAAAATTTTTTATTTGAAGGTTTAAATTTTCGAACAGATACTTAAAAAAGACTTTTTACTTGACAAGATGCATACTAATATACTAGTCAATGCTTTAATATGCCAAAAACATGCTTACTTTGCATTTAATTAAAATATTGAAGAAAAAACGTAGAAAATTTTACCTCAATTTTGTCCATCTGAAGCGCTTTTCATGCTTGATTTCACCTGATCATTTTGTCAACAAATACAATCAGCTTGAATACCCGAAATACGATTTTTTTTTTTTTTTTTTTTTTTTGCCAAATTGGGGCAAACTGGCAATAAATAATGTTGAAAAGTTCCTGAATCATTTTTAATTAATTTGCATACGTTTTAAGTTTGATCTTATTTTTTATTTTCATTTTCGATATTGATTAAAAAAAATTAATTGATTAAATTAATTAATTGATAGATTGATTGATTGAAATGCATAATAAATTAATAACATTAATACGATTCTTAAAAGGTTATGTGTTAAAATCGGAATAGTTGTCATAAACAATAAGAAAGTCTTTCAAAAAGATGAATAATGCATATTGTCTATTGTAAAGTTCCTTATAAATGAGTATTTGAATAAAAAAAAAAATATTAGGTGCAATTTTTTTTAACCTTTGATCGTTAATTTTTCTTAAATGATAATTTTTAATTATTCGAATTTCTATTGGTCCATATTATTTTGCGCCAGATGTGTTGCCTAATATGAAAGCTTAGCTACCTCATAATGGTTGCCTTTAGTGTTGTAAATTTTCTTAACGGTAGAGCAAACCTTAGTTAATAAAAGATTTAGCATGTAAATGTTAATAATGATGGATGAAGTAATAATTTAGTGACAAATTCAAAATTCTGATTTCTTATTTACGGATATGAGTAAACTTTTAGGATTGAGAGGAAACGTAGGGCTATTTAAAAAAGCCTTATTCTCTTCTCCATATATATATATATATATATATGATATATATATATAATATATATATATTATAATATACCTATATATATATATTATAAGTTATATTATATATATAATAGGTATATATATATATTATATAAATATATTACTATCACCTAATACGATAAACAGTATAACTATTTATATCAATAATAATATAATAATAAGACCTTGATATTACTAATTTATTACTAATCATAATAACAATCATTACAACACTAATCAACTCCACATACTAACCTACGTGACATGATACCATTAATATATATAATAAATAATATATATTATATATATATATATATATATAACTATATATATATATGATTATTAATATAAATATATATCATTTATATATAGTATATATATATAGTAATATAATATTATTATTATATATATATATAATATAATATATATTATATATATATTATATATATATATATATATTATATAATAATAGTATATATATAATATTTAATTTATTATATATATATATATTCAATGCGGATTTACATGGCTGAGGATTATCCAACAAGTATATGGCTTATGAAAAAGCGGATTGAGAATCTGCCTACGGAGATAAAAACCCGGCTAAGTATTAATGTTGCACTCATGGATTGACCGGAAAATATCAGCTTAGTTATTATTCCGCTTCTATGTGCGCGGAATTACGCACGGATATTTTTTTTTACAGTGTACTAAGATCACCACATTTATAAGTCAATGCTATTAATATGCCAAGAACTAGTCATTAACTGGTCATTTAAAAGTGCTTTGTTTGAGATCATATGCTTTTATCTCTTAGTTGTATGAATCGTATTTGCATATCTCGTAATGCCAAAACCTGATACCATCACGATAATTCATACCCATCATAGCACCTATATAGTACCCACGACTCTCGCGCTTAGTCGCCGTGTCAATGTGTCCAAGACAGGGCTGTTACCATTATAGGTGCCCTGAATATCCTTGTACAGAAACGAGTCATCCTGCAGCACATAATAGAAATTACGGACTCTACATCCCAGCTAAATATCCTACTACACTACAGTAAGAGAGTTTCTGAAAATGAACGAGTCTCTCATAACCTCCTAACCCCATCCTCGTTTCCAATGAAATTCAGAGCAGACCATCTGCTCTCAGTGCATAACCTAGTGAACGTCATCACAAGTCGAACAGCGAATTGTGCCCTGTCTACCATCAGTCATGCTGGTCCATACAATATGTGTGGTCTTTATCCCATTCCATGAGAGGAAGATCATACACTCCATCCAACACACCCTACACATCTGCGCTGAATCACTACTCACCAGGTAAATCCTCTCAAATTTATTCTCATCTTTCTCCCTTACTATGTCTACTTCATATCGACGCATAATCTCCACAGCAAATAACGAGAAAACCTTCTCTCTCCTTCAAACATTTCGTGATATACGACTCTAATCACTATTATTTATTTACTTCTAGTATATATATATATTACTCCTCAGCTGTTCTCGTTTCTCCAACTACTCACTCACCACTATATACTATCCGCTTAAACTCTAATCAGATACTAATTCTTTTATCTAATCCAATATCTCAATATTATTAATTGACCAATAATGATAATCACTATATATATACCTTACAACATTACTCATTTCAAATTATATATTACTCTTCATTTACTCACTTTCTATCTACACCTACTACCACTTCTCATAAAACGTTCATTCCTCAACTTATATCAATTCTCTATCTAAATCCTTACACACCTTAAGTATCCATTATGAAACTACATTGAATCTTATATATATCATATATAAGACGTATGAATCTACTGAGTATCCATATAAAGTCTCACTATTATTTTACTAAATACTAATCAAGGTAATACAATATATTAACCCTATTGAATATAAAATAACCTCCTAATGCATCAACTCATAAAGTAGGGGGTGTGAAAATAAAAACTTTTTAAGTACTCCCCCTATTTTATTAAAATAACTAATTATTAATCCCCCTCATCACCCTAAACTCACCCCCAACTTGATTTAAAATTTTTTTTGGCGTGCAAACTATATCTAAGCTCACCTTATCCATAGCTTATGTATCTAATACCATACTTTCATACACTCAACTCTGTACATATCGTCCTCCGTTACTCACTTCTCATCTAAACAGTATTCCCTAAATATTTTATCACTCAAGAATCAATATATTCTCAACTGTACACCACAGTAATCATATACTTCATACTACTGTAGGAGTGATCCTACTTATCAATACAACCATAATACTCTATAACTTAATATCCTACTAGTATATACTCTCCAAGTCACTCCTTACCTTACCCACCACTTGCTCAAATTACTTATATGATCCTTAAATCCTCTCAATAACTCTCTTCTAGATTTCATCCACAACAGAACAAATTCAATTCGCGCATATAATATAGATTAGTATATAATATATAGGCACCTACTCCTACTCATCTTACCTTATATATAATTCTCCAGCCATTTCTAACCATCATAATATTATACCTGTACCTCCCCACTCTCAGTAAATATTACTTTTACTATATAACCCTATATCCGATATAAATAATTTATAGAATATAATCGACAATATGATATATTTGATCAATAACATACTACCCTGGTCTTACTCTCGCTGTTAATTCCCTAAAACCAATCACCATGACACATTTATTCCTTACACACGCTTCACTTCGTCATACATACTTTGATTTCATTCCTGTCCTGGACCAACGCTCACAATACTACCACCTCTACTCCAATATTATATATTAATTACACTGAATCACCTTGACCATTAAAACCTTCTACCTGATTTAAACTTATCATATCAAAGCTCTGTATTGGCAAATTACATATTATAATAAAACCTAAATACAAATTTATTCTCTTTCCCTCATTCTCAATCAGTTGGTGTGTCAATTATAGTTACAAATCTTAAAACATAATGAATACCAATTCTACCTATTTCTCGCTTAGACAACTTCGCATATTCCACACTACGCATTAACGATCATTCTCTTTCACTCAAATCGACTCAAATCACTATCATCACTCTTAACAACTCCTCAATCGTACACAAAAAAACCTGACATTTACCAAATATTCCAAAACTTTCTGACAATTAAGCGAACAAAACTTCCGTTACATATTTAAGAGTTCTAATTTGTATAATGTGAATATACCTTTAAGTGAGGAGCGTATCACTTCAACACGTTCGATCCTGTTTGCATTATTCACCACATTTGTCTCATTCAAACAGCTATATATTTTTCACAACTAATAAATATATTGGTATATTAATATAAATAACAAAATGTAATTTTCATGATATAAAAACGTCAATTTAACACCTAAAACTATTAATTATAAATTCTCTTTCTGCTTTTTGAAATTGCATTTCAATGAAACACATTATTTTTTCAAATGCTGAAAATACCGTTAAAAACTCCATTTTAAGATTTACCAATTAATTTCAAATGTTGAAATTTAGGAAAAATCGTACTTTTAAGAGTTCTAAATTTGTAATGTGAAAATTTAAGCAAAAGCCTAATTTTAGAAGTTAACATTTTTTATTAAAACAGGTTTTCACAACTAATGAAATATGGTATATAAAAACAAATATTGAAATTTCATTAAAAAACGTCAATTTAAGACACCTAAAACTATTAATAAATTCGCTTTTCTGCTTTTTGAAATTGCATTTCAATGAAACACATTATTTTTTCAAATGCAATAATACCGTAAAAACTCAATTTTAAGAATTTTACCAAATAATTTCAAATGTTGAATTTAGGAAAAACGTACTTTTAAGGATTCTAAATTTGTGTAATGTGAAAAATTAAGCAAAAGCGTAATTTTTAGAGGTTAAAATTTTTTATTTTAAACAGTTTTCACAACTAATGAAAATATTTGGTACATAAAAACCAAATATGAAATTCATAAAAAACGTAAAATTTAAAGACACCTAAAAACTATAATAAATTTCACGTTTCGCTTTTTGAAATGCATTTCAATGAAACACGATAATTTTTTCAAAATGCTGAAAATACCGTTGTAAAAAACTCAATTTTAAGATTTACCAAATAATTTCAAATGTTGAAATTTAGGAAAAATCGTACTTTTAAGAGTTCTAAATTTGTAATGTGAAAATTTAAGAAAAAGCGTAAATTTAGAAAATAAAATTTTTATTAAAACAGGCTTCACAACTAATGAAATATTTGGTATATAAAAACAAATATTGAAAAATTTCATTAAAAAAACGTTCAATTAAGACACCTAAAAATAAATTTATAAAAAAAATTCACTAATACAAATCTTTTTTTAGCATTTCAATTAAACACATTATATTTTCAAAAGTTGAATAATACAGTTAAAAATTCTAATTATAAGATATTATTAAACATTTATAAATTTCCATAAAGATTGTAAATTTTTAGAA
>JABUQX010032475.1:0-30695 GCA_015478945.1 Trachelipus rathkii
GCAACCATTATAATTTTTTTCTAATGCTGAATATACCCGTTAAAAAATCTCCATTTGTAATGATTTACCATAATAATTGAAATGTTGATTATTTGGAAATATCGTACTTGTAAGTTAGTTATAATTTGTAATGTGAATATTTTAGAAAAACCTAAATTTTTAAGTACTTTAAAATTTTTATAAATAGGTTTTTTTTAGGGCTAATGAAATTAGGTTCTTGTAGTATTTATGCTATAGAAAATATTGAAAATTTCATTAGAAATAAACGTAAGTTTAGAAGATATCACTATGCAAAATTAAATAAATCTTTCTCTTTTTCATGCTTTTTTTAGAATCCTTTGTATATTTTAAATGATATTACTTATTAATTTTTTTTTTCAAATGCTGAAATACCGTTAAAAAATACTAATTTTAAAAGATTTTATTCAAAAAGCACATTTAATAAATGATTGAAATTTAGGAAAATACGTACTTTTAAGAGTTCTAATAGATATTGTTATGTTTAGAAAATTTAAGAAAAGCGTATTTTAGAAGTTTATTTATTGTTAATTTAAAACGGTTTCTATACTAAAACTAACTGAAATATTTATTGGGAATATATAAAAAACAAAAATAATAATTAGAAAAATTTTCATTAAAAAAAACGTTTGATTAAGACCCTTAAAACTATTAATAATTCGCTTTTCTGCTTTTTGAAAATTGATTTTTCAATGAAACACCATTTGAATTTATTCACATGCTTAGAAAATATACGTTAAAAACTCAATTTTAAGATTACAAATAATTTCAAATGATTGAAATTTTAGGAAAATATCGTACTTTTAAGAGTTCTAAATTTTAGTAATGTGAAAATTTAAGCAAAAGCGTAATTTTAAGAGGTTTTTTTACAAATTTGTTATATTAAAACTGCGTTTTGTCACACTATATGAAAATTTTTGGTTATATGAACACGCAAACATATTGAAATTCTCTTAAAAAAAAGTTAAATTTTGAAGACACCTAAAACATTAATAAATTCTCTTATTCTAGCATCTTTTTGAAATCATCGACATTTCATGAAACCAATTATCTATATATCAAATGCTGAAAATACCGTTAAAAACTCAATTTAAGATTTAACAAATAATTTTACATGTTAATTAGGAAAAATGTTAACTGTCTCTTAAGATTCTAAAATTTGTAAATTCGTGAAATTTAAGAAAAGCCGTAATTTTTAGTGTTAAAATTGTTTTAACTAAACAAGTTTTCACAAACTCAATGAAATATTTGGTATTAAATAAACAAATATATGAAATTTCATTAACTATATTTAACTTAATGAACACCAAAAACTTAATTTAAATAAATGCACTTTTCTGTTTTTTGAAAATGTCAATTTTCAATGAAACACATTATTTTTTCATATATAATGCTGAAAATCCCGTAAAAAAACTCAATTTTAAGAATTACAAGTAATTTCAAATGTTGAAAATTTAGGAAAAATTAAAGAAAATTTAAGATGATTCTAAATATTCCTGTAAAGAGTTGAAAATTTAAGAAAAAGCGGTAATTTTAGAAGTTAAATTTTTTGTTTATTAAAAAGGTTTTCCCAATAATGAAATATTTGGTATAAAAACAAATATTGAATTTCATTAAAAAAAAGTTATTTAAGACACCTAACAATTAATTAAATTCCTTTTCTGCTTATTTAAAAATTGCTTTTCAATAAAAGAATTCTGTAAAAAATGCTTGAAATACCTCTTTAAAAATACAATTTTCCGATTTAAGAAACTAATTTTACAAAATGTTGAACAGAATTTTAGGAAAATGTACTCTGTTAGAGTTCTAAATTTGTAATGTGAAAATTATAAGAATCAAGCGTAAATTTTAGATGTTTGATAAATATTTTTACTTAACAAGTTTTTACTAACAACTATGAAATATTTTGGTATAGTCATGAAAATAAAAAACCCAAAAAAAATAAAAATATTTATTTGGAATAATAAAACTAAAAAAATTTTTTTATAATTGTGTTTCATTTTTAAATAAAAAAACGAGGAAAACGACATTTTCAACGTATCTTTAAGACACCTGGAACGAGAAATAAATTCGCTATTTTCTGCTTTTTTTGAAATTGCATTTCTGAAACACATTATTTTTTTCAATGCTGAAAATCCCTTATTTTATCAATATTTTAAGAATTTTAAACAAATATAATATAAAACGCTGAATTTACTCAATCGTGTACTTTTTAAGAGGTTTCTAAATTTAGTAAATTTGATCTTTGGAAAACTTGTATCTTATTTTTAAGTTAATTTTAATATTTTTTATTAAAAAAGGTTTTCAACAATATTAAATTTAAAAATATTTAGTATATATAAAAACAAATATGAAATTTCATTAAAAAAACAGTTATTCATGTTAAAAAATATTTAATTATCAATTAATTAAAAATTCGTGGTTCTGATTTATGAAATAGCATTTTTATGAGACACGTTAATCTCTTTCAATTGCTGAAAATACCGATTTAAACTTAATTTAAAGAAATACCAAATAATAATTTATGCAAATGCTGAGATTTGAGGAAAATCGAAATGATATATAAAGAGTTTTAAAATTTTGATAAATTGTGAAAAAGCAGGAAAAATGAAAATTTTAGATGTTTAAAGTAGTTATTAACACGTTTTCACCAACTAATGAAATATTTGGTATTTTTTTTTAAATATATTGAATTTTCATTAAAACATTTAGTACACCTAAAACTATTAATCAATTCACTTTTCTGCTTTTTGAGGTAACAGTTTGATTTAGCTCAAGATTTTTTCAAATGCTGAAATACCGTTAAAAAATTCATTTAAGATTTATAATCATTTAAATATTCAAATGTTGAAATTATAAGGAAAAATTGTAACGCTTTAATCAGAGTTTCTAAATGATGTAATGATGGAATTTTAAGAAAAGGGTAATTATTAGATTGTTAATACAATATTTTTTAACTAAAACATAGTTTTTTTCAATACAACTATGACTATCTTGAGTTTATAATGAAAAGTAGATAGTACTTCAATTAGAATACGTCAATTTAAGGACACCTAAGACTTATTTAATAAATTATGTTTCTGCTTTTTAAAATTACATTCAATGAAACACATTATTTTTCCAATGCTGAAAATCCGTAAAAAACTCAATTTTAAGGCATACCAATATTTGCAAGAGTTGAAATAAAGAATATGATACTTTAGCAATTCTATAATTGTAAGGTGAAAATTTAGCAAAAGGGTAAATTTAGTAGTTCAAATTTTTCTATTCAAAACAGGTTTTCATATCTACATTTAATATCTCCATCTACTTAAAAAATATTGAATATTTATTAAAAAAAACTTCTAATTTTAGACAACTAAACTATTAATATTTCTCGTGTTTATCTGCTTTTTTGTAAGATGTGAGTGGTTGATGAAACTCAACATTATTTTTCAAATGCTGAAATACAGGTAAAAAACTCATTTTAAGAATTACAATAATTTCAAATGTTGCAAATTTTATTTTGAAAATCGTGATTTATATAAAGTTTAAAATTTGTAAATGTGAAAATTTAGGCAAAAGCGTATTTTAGAAAGTTAAAGATTGTGATAATCAAAAAAACAGAGTGTTACTAAACTACTGCAAAATATTTCGAATAATAAAAATATAATATAGAAAATATTAAAAAAATCGATATTTAACAGATCCTATGTCTATATAAATAAAATTCTCTTTTCTGCTTTTTGAAATTGCAATTTCAAAATGCATAAAATTATTTTTTTTCAAAATGTTTTGCAAAATAATCATTAGAAAGGACGTGAAGAAGATTAACCAAATATATTACTCAAAATTTGAAAATTTTTAGGAAAAAATCGTATGTTTGAAGAGGTCATTTAAAATTTGTGTAGAATTGTGGAAATATTTTAAGAAAAGCGGATAAATGTTTTAGGAAGTTAAAATTTATGGCTTCTAAATTTAAAATACAGGCTTTCTCCCTAAACTAAAATATGAAAATATTCTGGTAATGTGAACTACAAATTTTGAAATTTCATCTAAGGTCAACTTAAGACACCTAAACTATTATCAGAGGGTGTCAGCTTTTCTGCTTTTGATTTTAAATAGCAATTCAAATGAAACACATTATTTTTTCAAATGCTGAAATAGCGGTGTAAAAACTGTTCAATTTTTAAGAATTATAACAAATAATTGGTTGTCAATGTTGAATTAGGTAAAAACATCGTACTTTTTAAACAGTTAATACTCAATTGTTGTGTAATGGGAAATATTTTAATGTGAATAGAATGAATAGAAGTAAAATTACTATTTACTAAAACAAGTTTTCACAACTAATGAAATATTTTGGTTATATAACAAATATTAAAATTTCATGTAAAAAAGTCAATTTAAGACACATAAACTATTATATGAAATTCGCTTTTCTGCTTTTTTGAAAATTGCATTTCAATTGTAACACATTATTTTTTTTCAAATGCTGAAAATCCGTAAAAACTCAATTTTAAAGATTTAACAAAATTAAGTTTCAAATGTTGAAATTTAGGAAAATCGTACTTTTTAAAGTTCTAGAATTTGGGTACATGTGTGAAATTTAAGCGAAAGCGTATTATTAGAAAGTTAAAATATTTTTTATTAAACAGGTTTCACAACTAATGAATATTTGGTATATAAAAAAATATTGAAGATTTCATTAAAAAACGTCAATTTAAGATGAGTAAAACAATTAATAAATATCTGCTTTTTCTGCTTTTGTGAAATTGCTTTTCAATGAAATCACATTATTTTTTCAAATGGCTGGAAAATACCGTTAAAAACTCATTTTAAGATTTACCAAATAATTTATAATGTTGAAATTTAGGAAAAATCGTACTTTTAAGAGTTCTAAATTTGTAAATGTGAAATTTAGCAAGAAGCGTATTTGAGAAGATAAATATATTTTTTTATTAAAACAGTTTTCACAACTAATAAAAAATATTTGGTATAATAAAAAAAATATTGAATTTTCATTAAAACTACGTCAATTTTAAGACCCTAAACAATTAATAAATTTCTTTTCTGCTTTTTGAAATTGCATTTCAATGAGAGTAACATTATTTTATTTAAAATGCTCTTGAAAAATAAGTCTATAAAACCATTTTAAGATTGTAACTCATAATTTCAATGTTGGAAATTTAGGAAAAACATTGGTCAACTCTTATATTAGAGGAGTTGTCTTAAAGTTATTGTATGTGAAACTTTAGTTAAGTATAACAAGCGCTGTACTGATTCTGTCTAGAAATAGTTATTGTATGATTTTTTTTTATAATATATGAACAAGGTTATCATTCATAATACTTGATAGTACAAATAATTACTGTTGAGAGACAATATTACTAGATAAAATTTAATCTAGAAATTCACAATTTAAACACTAACAGATTCCTTAGTTATAAAAAGATACACTAAATGGGGACTACATTATATTCATGATATACATTTTCATGTCTTTTATTTGATTGGAAATGCGTCACAATGGAAGGCGAAAATTATATCTCTTATTTTTCAATACAGCTGGAAAAATATACGGATGTAAAGAAGATCAATACAATTATCTCATAGGGTATATTACAAATTAATGTATGATAGGTCTAAATGGGTTGAGATTGTGATGAAAAATTTGGGTACCTTTCTTAAAGAGTGTTTATTAAAGATGTTTTATGTGACATTTAGAAGATTTAAGGGGAAAACGGTTAGAGTTTTTAGGGAGATAGTTATAGCGAATTTTTGTGTAGTTAGACTACAGGTTTTAAAAAAACTTAATGTATATTTTCGAGTATTTAAAACATATTGAAATTTTTATTTCGTCACAAGTAAAGGTTAAGGACTATAAAGACAGTTATATTTTTCTATATATGGTGATAACTTACCTGTGAAAATTTATCATTTTTAAGTTCGTATATTACGGTCTTTATTTTCCAAAATCAGCCGGCCTCCTTCACGCGTCCTCTGGATCGGAAATTTGACTCCGTTATCAAAGACACGTTTACGAGACGTTGGAGATTTAGGGTCAAATACTGCGCGGTGACGTCTCTTAAGAGAAAGTTAATAACACTTTTCGTAATGGCTCGAAGAATTTAAAGCAAGCGCTAATCCTATCGAATTGTTTATAACATTTGTTACTATGTAACACAGGTTCTTTCAGAACTAATGAAAATCGATTTCTTGGTCATTCTTATTAATCGTCGTCATATAGAAATTAAGTTTCCTCAAAATACATCGTAGATCTTAATTACGAAATACTCTTTAATAAATATATGTTCTGCGTGTTCCATTCTGTTCGTGACCAATTTGGGCACTTTATAATCACATTTATTTACCTTTTTTTAGTATATAGCGCTGAAAACTCGGTTTATAGATCTTCTCCATTTTAGATTATTCGAAAGGGCTCATTTCAAAATGTTGAACCTCTGTGTTCGGCTAAATATAGCTCAATTGTTGTGTCAGAGTTTCTTATAGAAGCTTTGGTAATGTGACAATTGCATACAGGGTATATAAAGCGTAATTCTTAAGAATTTTAGGTTCTTAACTAAATTAACAGGTTTCTCACTACATTAATGTATATATTTGTGGTAATAGTAAAACAAATATTGACATTTCATTAAAAAACGTCCAATTTAAGACACCTAAACTATTATTAATAGATTCACTTTTCTGCTTTTTGAATCAGCATTTCAATTGAAACACATTATTTCTTTCAAATGCTGAAATAACAATAAAATCTTCAATTTTTAAGATTTTACCAAGATTTTAAGAGTGTCAATGAAACTCTTAAAAGGTTGAATATAATCGTGACTTTCTAAGAAGTTTCTAACCTCTTGTAATGCTGAAAATTTATAGAAAAGCGACAGGAAGGGTTCATGGCGCCTCTTTACGCACATGTTACGTTTTGTCTGTCTTTTAACAGTGTTTATTTTTCATTAACTAATTGCGGGATAATAATAGACAAAATACTAAAAACATATTGAAATTTTGAATTAGATAAACGTGTTTACAATTTCAGGGTGTAATCTTACAACTTATTAATAATTCGTTTTTGCTGGCTTTTCTGAAAATCTCTCTACAGTTGGATTTAAATCGAGATTTTTTTTCGTGGAACAAGCCGATATTTCCGTAGAAAATGCAATAAATAATCTTTCCGGTTCTTTTTCTTCCCACTTTATAAAAAAAACTACGGCAATATACAAAGTAAAATATAACACAATTTTTTCTATAAACAATATCGGACCACACAGGAAGGAACGCACAAATAAAAAGGACAAACACATACTTGAACACTCTGTTGAAATCACCAGCAGCGTACTAATTTAAGAATTCCTTTAAGGGGCTTTAGCCGTTTTTGATGTCTTAACCTATAGTTTGACCCATACAAACTAAACTTATTAATAACATTGCAGCCGTATTTTTTCGACTGGGCCTCTAATTTGGGAAATCTGCATTTTGAATTGAAATATCATTCCATATTGTTGGTTCAAATGCTGGAAATACGGGTTTATATATGACACACCATCCAATTTTGTGAAGGAATTACCAAAATAGGATTTTTGGCTACCCTTTCAAATTGGTTGTCAATTTTAGGGGACCACATAGCATACCTTTAGGGTAGATTCCCTAAATTTGTAATGTGAAAATATTAGAAAAAGCGTAATTTTAGGAGCTTAACAATTTGTTTTAAAACAGGTTTCCCAACTAATGAATATTTGGTATTCAAATTGATTATTATTTGGGATGGTCTCATTCAAAGCAAACAGGTGATTTAAGACACTCACCTATATACATATTAATTACATGTGTTACTCTTTTCTTGTCTTTTGGTTCGGATTATAATTGCATTTCACATGAAAACTCGGGTATTATTTTTTTTTTCAATGCTTGTGAGACATTACCCGTATACAGAGACTCATATTTTTAGATTACACATCTCTGAAATTTTATAATGTTTGGAAATTTAGTGAACAGTTATTACTTTAAGGATGTTTCTTAAATGGTGCTTTGTAATGCTCTCGAAATTTAAGAATAGAGGCGGGTTACTTTAGAATATTTATTTATTGTTGTTTTACTCTCAAAACAGACCAGAGGATTTTTTACTCAGAACTAATGAATATACTCTAGGGTATACGCCCTTTATGGATCATTCAAAATATGTGGGGCATACCTATATTATTATATAGACACCGTCAATTATAAGGGACTAAAACAATTAATAAATTCTCTTTTTTCTGCTTTTTGAAATTCTATTCGTCAATTGAAACACATCTCATTTTTTCCAAATTGGCTGAAAATGACCGTTAAAACTCAATAGTTTAAAGATTAACACAAATACTTTCAAATGTTGAACATTTAAGGAATAAATCTGGTCAGCTTATATACGAAGTTTCTAAATTTGTATGTGAAATTTAAAGAACAACGTAGTAATTTTAAGAGTTTAAATGGTTGTTATTTTTCTCCATGTGGTTCATTACAAACTAAGGTATATTTGGTATTTATAGAGCCCATAATTGATTTCAATTCAGAGACGTTACAATTTTAGTTACAATGATATAACTTGATAATCTTATATTCTCCCGTCTTTTTAGGGCGTGCTTTTTATGGAACATTGGGTGATCTATTTCTAATGTGAATGACAATATATTTGATTTCTCCTAATATGCTGCCATATACGTGTATAATGACTCAATTTTCTCACGAATTACCAGTATATTTAATTATAGTTGAAATTTAGGATACGAAGCCTTCGTACGTTAAGCTTAACGATTGTCCCTGAAATTTTATTGTAATGTGACAATTTTAAGGAAGAAGCGTAAATTTACAAGATTAAATTTTTCTTATTAGTGATCGATAATTCAAATATTTATATTTGGTTATCAAATTAAATAATATGATTTCATTAAAAATGTCAAATTTCGGTCTCTAAAACTTTTTTTTTTTTTTTTTTTTGTTTTTTTTTTATTTTTAATTTTTTTTTTAATTTTTTTTTTTTTTTTTTTTTTTTTTTATCTTTTTTTTTTTTTTTTTCTTTTTTTTTTTTTCTTTTTTTCTGGTATATTATTTTTATTTGTAATATACTCTACTTTTTCATCTTATTTGGGAAATTGCCTTTCAATAAACCTACCTTTTTTTTCTCTAATATTTGACGGGAGATAAAGTTCAAAAACTTTAATTTTAAGATTACCAAATAATTCAATAAAAAAAATTTATAAGTAACACTTTGATTGTAACTTTTTGTAACAGTTTGCTTACTTTTTGATGCTTTAGAATGTTGTAAGACACTTATTTAAGAAAAAGCGGTAATAAATTTTTTACGGAGGCTCTATAAATGATATCTTTTATTAAAACCGGGTTTTCTCCACAATCATAATTAAAACCTTTTGGTATAAATGAAGGATCCAAATGATTGTGAACATGTATTCACTTCAACACAACGTCGACTCTTATAGAACATTGAATGAGCATTCTTGATATATGGATATAATTCTTCCCGGTTATTCCTGTTATTACTGAAATTGGCATTCTTCGATATGAGAACAAATTATGTTATTTTCTTTAATCAAGTGACTCTGATATAATTACAGTTAAATTAATCGATATTTTGTTTAAGATCTTACAATAAATTTTCAAATGTTGAAATGTTAGAGGTAAAAATGTTATACTATTGATAGGAGTTCATGAAAGTTTTTGTTGGTAGGTGTTGAAGATAGTCTTAACGGACGCGCAAAAGCGCGTGGTATTGTTCAGAGACGTCAAATTATTTAGGTTATAACGGGTGTTTTGTCACAACACTAATGAAATAATTTGGGGATGATTATGAAGCAACAAAAGTTGAATGTGGGAAATTGTCATAATAAAATAGCAGAGCAATTTTGACAGACCGACATGATAAGAAGTAGTTAATCATAAATTCTTATGTCTGGGCTTTTTTGGGAGAAAGTGTAGTTGCGCATTTCAATAAAAACACATTTTAATTTGTTTTCTCAGCAATGGCTGAAAAATCCCTATGTGTTTATAGATGCCAACTCACTATTCTATAGGATATTTAATACTATTTCAATTCGACTAATTGTTTTTGCAATTAAGACTAACTCGATTCTCTGATTGTTTTCACTGAGAAGGTTCTAAAGACTTTTGTACATTGATAGAAATTTTATAGAGGGTTGATATAGGCGGGTAAATTTCCACTCTCCAGTAAGGTTATAAAATTATTAGGTTATAATTTAAGGAACAAGTCTGTTATTTCTATGAGACTCGTATATAGGAACATATTTCCGGTATAATAAATAAACTAATTAGATATTTACTAAGAATATATATATAAAAAAGAAATGTCAATTTAAAACATCTAAAACCTATTTCATTCTAAAATGATTTTTTTATTGGCTTATTGTTGAAATTTTGGGCAACTTCTCATTGTTACTAATTACTTACTTTTTTTAAATGCTCTGATAAAATCCCCGGTTACAGAACTCAAATTTAAGATTTACAAGTAATTTCGCTTGGAATAATTTTAAGGAATAAATTTGATTATCTTTTAAGAGTTACATGATATTTGTAAAATGCTGACAAATCTATTATATATATGAAGAAAACGCGTAGATAGATTCTTTAGGGAAAGCTTATAATAATTTATATTCAGATATATAACAAGGATTATGTCCAGCTAAGATTGTTTTCGTACATATAAAAACAAATATTGAAGACTGTGATGATTACCAAAGACCGCCGGTCAAATTTAAAGCACGCCTCAAGGCGTACTATGGTAAAGGCTCGACCTCTCACTGTCAGTCTGGCTGTTCATATTTAATAAATATGGATTTAACTGAAACAATTCATTTGCGATGCTGAATAATAACCGGTTAAACGCTCAATTTCCGCAAGCGATGTGAATGCAGCACTCTAATGCTCATCTAGTGGGAGACGCACATATTTTCCGGTAAAATTTAGGAGTCGGGTACCATGTTTCCGCAGTGAGATTTCTAAGAATTTGTGTAACGGGCTGAAATTTAAGGCAAAGCAAATCAGTTAATTGATCCTTAGGAAGGGTTAAATTTGTTACTTAAAACAGCTTTTCAACTAATGAATATTTGGTATTTAAAAACTTTGAAATTTCATTAAAAAAGTCAATTTAGACAATAAATTAAATAAATTACAATTATCTGTATTTTGAAAATGCATTGAAAATTATACAATCATTTTTTTTGGTCATATAGTAGAAGAGTTTTTATCGATTAGAATAAATTCACAAATAATTTCAACTCTTTGAAATTTAGGAAAAGTCGTAAAGTAATGTATGATTATAGAATTTCGAAATTATATAATAGTTTTAATAATTTGTAAAAAAGAATAAAGTACTCTGCTATTTTTTTTAGAAGCTAATGCTAATAAAGGGTGTATCTCTTAAAACACGGGTTTTACAAAAAATTTAACAGACTTGAAAATGAGTATTTATATAAAGTACCAATATATCTTAATCTAAATTATATTAGCTGTTGTACTATTATGCGAACATATAATAAATTTTTACAAAAATTTAAATATAAATCATTCTCATAGCTTTTTATTTGACAATCTGTACCCTTTTCATATAGAAAGACACACATTCCTTTATATTCAAAATGCCCAGTGAATATACCAGTTCAAACCTAGCAATAGTTTTAATTATATTAACCAAATATTTCTTAAAATAGTCTGTAATCTGAGCTGGACAATTACTCGAGATGCTATGTCTACTTATGATATGACCAAATATTTCAGTTCAAATATTGAAATCTTAAGTAAAATAAGCCGTGCATTTTTAGTGATAGTAATTAATTTTTTTTATTTAACTTGGTTTTCACAACAAAAGAAGTAAAAGATAGAAAAAACAATCGATAATATAGATTTAAATTTGCAACAGAAAACAGTACAATCATATAAGTAACTCGTGATCTGCTACCAGAATTTTAACTGCGGGTGTATCTTAGGGGTGGTGTATTGAACCTTATTTTTTTAAAAATATAGACGAACGATATCGTTAGGACAGCTCTAATTTAAAACGGTCTTTCACTACCTAATAACTTTGTCATAATATTGTAGACATTACTCTCTGCTTTACTGCTTTAACTCATACTTTACCATCGTCTAAGCAAGTAAATCAGTAAATCATAGAGGTGTTACTAACACCTAGGGGAATTTAGTATGCTTTTGTTTGACTGCTTTACTGCTTTAACTCTTGCTTTACTGCTTTAAACTCATATGTTTTACTGTTTTAAAACTCATATATTTAATAATTCATCTATTTTTTTTATATTTTTTTATTTTTGTTTTTTTAATTACTTATACATTTCTATTTTTATTTTTGTTTTAATACTTTTTTTATTTTTAAATTGTAATGTAAGAATAAAAACACACACACACACACACGAGAGTTCGTTTATTTTAACACTTTTATTTTTAATAAAATTGTACGAAATCTTATTAAAAACATGTTTTACAGTAACTGGCACAATATTATGGATTTTTTTTTCAAAAAAATTTCAGAATTTTAACAAATCGTTCAACAAAATGCTATTTTAAATTATTTCAATCATTTTATTTTTATATATACCGAACAACTATTAAACATTAATTTTTAGAAGACTTTTAGTCTAAATATTCGAAGTAATCTGGCAACAACATTTAACAACTGTAGAACATAAACTATGGAACCCACGTGGTATTAGTCCCGCCGACGAGATTGTTTGACGAAACATTCTTGTGTATTATGTTTTGCGCCTTTGGTGAGTTGAATTTCTGCTCTTATAGATTTTAAATTTTCTAGTTTTTTTGCAGTAATATGTATTGTTCCCAGATGTGATTTATAAAAAATAGACTTTGTCTTTATATTTTTTAACAAATTTATGCTATTTAGAAACTTTAGAAAATGGGTAAATTTAAGGATTGAGTCCACGCAAAGTTGGACAAATAAATGTTCTATTAAGTGTAGGTACGCTAAAACAGAAAGAAATAGCCAAAAAATTGAATGTTTCAACTCAATCAGTTAGCAATATTAAAAAGAAAATGTCAAATGTAAATGTTTATCAAATTAAGACCTTAAAAATTCTCATTTAACAATATATAGCTTATAGTAACTTATGAATTATCATTGGTGGCGCTCTTAACGAAAAGATTAACTTCAACTGTTTGAGTCAGCAAATATAAGTTTCGACACAACGTTGCAGAAGCAATCTATTATGAAATTATCACAAAAGTAATGAAAAGAAACACATAACAACAGCATTTCACGGAATACACAGAGTTGAGACGCCACTCCTCAAGGATTTTACCAACCAGTATGTGAAAGCTCCATACCACAGATTTCCTAAAACCCGGTTGGCAACGCAAAATACTAGCTTTTACTACCAACCAATACAGTTGGCAGCAACTACAGATTTATCCAACAACAAAGTTTGGCCAGGCAAATAGCTCTCAGATTTCTCGCAAATACTGTTGACCAAATATAGAACACAGCATTTTATCCCCTAAAACAATGTTGCAGCAACATACTACGATTTAACCTCACTAAACGCGTTGGTCACGCAAGTACTAGAAATTTCCATAAATAGTTGGCTGCAAAAATACATAAGATTTACCTAAACAGTTGGCAGCAAATACTATAGATTTACCCAAAACAGTTTGGAGCAAATACTAAGATTTACCAAACAGTTTGGAGCAGACATACTAAGATTTACCCAACACAGTTGGCAGCAAATACTGAAGATTTACCAAACAGGTTGGCAATACTAAGATTTACCCAAAAAAGTTTGCAGCAAATACTAAGATTTACTACAACAACAGTCTGGGAGCAATACTAGAGATTTCCACACACAGTTGCAAGCAAATTAACTATAGATTTACCATAGCAAATAAGTTGGGCAGCAATACTAAGATTTACGTCAACAGTTGGATGAAATCTATAAGATTTTACCAAATACAGTTGGACAGCATATAAGAATTTTCCAAAACAGTTTGGATATGCATACTAAGATTTCCATAACAATTGGCAGCAAATACACAGATTTACATCAAAAGTTGGCAGCAAAATATTATAGATTATACTAAAAAAAGTTGGCAGAATACTAAGATTTACCGCAGAACAGTTGGCAGCAAAGTACCAGATTTCTCAAAAACAGTTGGGCAGCATATATAAGATTTACCCAAACAGTTGGCAGAAATACTAAGCTTTACGCAAAACAGTTGGGGCAATACTAAGATTTTCCACAGGTTTTTGGCAGATAATTACGAAGATTACCCCAAAACAGTTGGCAAGCATATAAGCATTCTAACCCAAAAGTTGGTCACAGCAAATACTAGATTTATCCTCAATCAGTTTGTCTGTTAGACCTGGTTTAAGTTAGATATGGGTTGAAGATTTAACCACAACAGCTTACAGAATTCATAAGGATTTACCAAACAGTTGGCAGAAATACTAGAATTTACCAAGAAGTGTGGCAGCAATACTAGGCTTTTACATACAGTTGCGCAAATACTCTGAAGATTTACCAAACAGTTGGAGCAAGATAATAAGATTACAAAAAGTTTGGTCACAAATACTAAGGATTTACTAAACAGTTGAGCAGTCAAATACTAAGATTTCCCCAACCAGTTGGGCAGCAAATGCTAGATTTTACCCAAAACATTTGGAGACAAATCTAAGATTTTACCAACAGTTTGCAGCAAATACTAAGATTTATACCCAATACAGTTTTGGCAAACAAATACAGATTTACCTACACAAAAGTTGGTATGAGCAATACTAAGAATTTACACAAACAGTTGGTAAGCAATTTACTAAAGTTTACGCAGAACGTTGGCGCTTAATTAGATTTACTCCAAAAAGTTGTAGGCAAAATCTAATATTCTACCCAAACAGGTTGGTAAGCAAATACTAGATTTCCCAACATATTGGCAGCATATAAAGCTTTACTAAAAACATTGGCAGCAGATACTAAGATTAACCCAAAACAGTTGGAAGCAATAAGATTTACTCAAAAATTGGCCAGCATACCAAGAGTTTACCGCAAAACAGTTGGAGAATATATAAGATTTACCAATACAGTTTGGCAGCAATACTAGATTTACCCGAAAAACAGTTGGCTGGCAATACTGAGATTTTACCAAAAAGTTGGCAGCAAGATACTAAGATTTACGAAAAACAGTTGGCAGAAAATAGTTGAAGTTTTACCCAAAACAGTCTGGCAGCAAATATCAAGATTTACGCCCAAACAGTTAGGTGAAGCAAACTACAAGATTTACCAAACGTGACGCATATATAGAATTTACCCAAAACAGTTTGGCAGAAATTTTAGATTTACCCAAAACGAGTTGGCAGCAAATACTAAGATTTATTCACAACAGTTGGCAGGAATACTAGGAATTTACCCCAAAACAGTTGGCAGCAATAACTAAGATTTACCAAAAAGTTGGCAGAAAATATAAGATTTACACAAATAAGTTATTTTATAAGATTTACCCAAAACATTTGGCAGCAAATACTAAGATTTACCAAACAGTTTTGCAGCAAACTAAGATTTACCCAGAACAGTTGGCAGCAAATACTAAGATTTACCCAAAACAGTTGGCAGAGCATTAATCTAAGATTTTACCCAACAGTTGGGCAGAATACTAAGATTTTACACAAAACAGTTTTCAGAAATCCTAAGATTTACCCAAAACAGTTGGCAGAATCCTAAGATTTACCTAAAACAGTTGGCAGAATACTAAGTATTTCCCAAAACAGTTGGCGCAAACTCTTAGAATTTTACCCAAAACAGTTGGCAGTAAATACTAAGATTACCAAAACAGTTGGCAGCAATACTAAGATTTAACGCATAAACAGTTGTGCAGAAAATAAAGATTTACCACCGATACATTTGAACAGCAAAATACTAAAGAATTACCCAAACAATTGGCAGCACCATTACAAGATTGTCCGATAAATAGTTGAGAATACTAAGATTTACCGAAAACAGTTTGCAGCAAATAAGAAAGTAATTTACCAAAAATCAGGTTGGCGCAATACTAAGATTTATGCCAAAACAGTTGGCAGAACTACTAAGATTTACGAAACGTGGCCGCAAAATTACTAAGATTTACCCAAACAGTTGGCACAGCAAATACTAAGATTTTCCAAAACAGTTGGCAGCAATACTAAGATTTACCCAAAAAACTCAAATCTAAGATTTACCAAAAAGTTGTCAGCAAATACTAAGATTTACCCAATACAGTTGGGTCAATGCTAAAGATTTACTCAAACAGTTGGCAGCAATATAGATTTAAAAAAACAGTTTGCAGGCAATACTAATATTTTACCCAAAACAGTTGGCAGCAATTACTAAGATATTAACCCAAAACAGTTGGCAGCAATACTATGATTTACCCAAAAGTTGGGCAGGGCAATACTAGATTTACCAAAACTTGGCAGAAATAACAAGATTACCAAAAACAGTCTGGCAGCAAATACTAAGATTTTACCCAAACCAGTTGGCAGAATAAAGATTTTACTAAAATCGTTGGCAGAAATATTAGATTTACCCAAACAGTTGCATGCAATACTTTAAGATTTACCCAAAGTTGGCAGCAAATACTAAGATTTTACTAACCAATGAACAAAGTTGGTAGCAATATAAGAAAATTTACCCAAAAAGTTGGCACAATATAAAGTATAGTTACCACCAATAAACAGTTGGACATGCAAAGTACTAATATTTACGTCCAAACAGTTTGGTAGCCATACTAATTACAAACAATTGGCAGCAATAATAAAAAGATTTACACAAAACTTGGCAAGCAAATACTAATGATTTCCCCAAAACAGTTGAGCAAATAACTAAGATGTATAGCAGAAATTGGCGAGCAAAATACAAGATTTACCCAAGAACAAGTTGGACAGATATAATAAGATTTACGCTCAAACAGTTGGCAGCATAATGACTAAAGATTACCTCAAACAGTTGGCGGTCAAATTTAACTAAGATTTACCGCCAAAACAGTTGCAAGTAAATACTATGAAGATTTCCACAACAGTTGGCAAACAAATTTTATTAAGATTTTAACCATAAAGATTGGTTAGCAAATACTAAGATTTACTCAAATAGTTGGCAGCAATACTATAGTATTTACCAAAAGTTTGAAGCAAATCTAGATTTTCTCACATATACAGACACATAGTATGAATCTTCTTAAAGCATTACTTGTGGTAGTCTAATTGCTATTTCCTCAGGCAATACTAGATTTTGATCAAGTCACACTTCCCTTTGTTCCTGTCAAAACAGTTTTGGCAGAAATTATAATAAGATTTACACAAAACAGTTGGCAGAAATACTAAGATTTACCCAAAACAGTTGACAACTTAATATAAATTATATACCCAAAACAGTTTGGAGCAGACTGCTAAGAATTTAAACCAAACAGTTGGCCTAGCAAAATACTAAGTAGATTTCCTAAGACAGTTGGCAGCAAATTACTAGATTTACCACCCCAAACAGTGGCAGTAAATCTAAGATTTACTCCAAACGTTTTTAGCAATACTAAAGATTTTTACTCAAATACAGTTTGGAGCAGCAATCCTAAGATTTACTTAAAGTTGGCAGCAATATAGATTACGCCAAAAAGTTGCGTCATACTAAGATTACTCTCAATAAAGTTGGCAGAGAATACTAAGATTTACGTCAATAAGCAGTTGGCAGCAAATACTAAGAATTTAGCAAACAGTTGGCAGCAATTCTAAGATTTCCCATACAGTTGACAGAAGTACTAAGATTTTAGCCAAAATACAATTGGCAGCAATAAAGGATTTTACCCTAAACATGTTGCAAGCAATCTAAGAGTTTACCAAAAAGTTGGCAGGCATGAATACTAAGATTTACACCAAACAGTTTGGGAGCAATACTAGATTTTACCACATACAGTTGTGGCAGCAAATATAAATTTAGCGCAAAAAGTTGGCAGCTAAAATAAGATTTACCCAAACCATGTTGGCAGCAAATTAGTTTTTTCAAATTGAGACCGTAAATATAGGAATTTACTTCAAAACAAGTTGGCAATCAAATGACTAGATATACTCATACAAAAGTTGCAAGCAATATCAAAAATTTATCTAAAAGTGTGGCATCAAATGTGCAAGAATTTACTCAAACAGTGAGCAAATACTATAAGATTTACAAAACAGTTTGCAGCATATATAATATTTTACAAAAAGGTTGGCCGCAACTACTAAGAATTGTACTCAGATAAACGTTGGAATGAAATACTAAGATTACCCCTAAACAAGTTGGCAGAAAATACTAAGATTTTACCCAAAACAGTTGGAAGTCAAAATTAACTAAGATTTACCCAAACAGTTGGCACAGCAAATACTAAGATTTACTTACCCAAGACATTGGACAGCAAATAACAAAGATCTTTTCCTAAAACAGTTGGACGCATTTATTTCCATTTGAACCTCAATAAAACATTGGCATCAGATAACTTCGGTTGATTTATCGGAACGTTGGCAGCAAATTCCTCCGGTTTATCTACCATCGAGTGTGGCTAGCAAATACTAAGATTTTACACTAAAACAGGTATGGCAGGCAAATACTAGATTTATCCCTAAACAGTTGAGCAATATAAGATAAGATTTACCATAACAAAACATGTGGCAGCAAATACAAGATTTCCTAAAACAGTTTGCAGCAAATAACTTGATTCCAAAACAGTTGGCAGCAGATACTAAAGATTTTACCAAAACATTGGAGCAAATATATAGATAATTTTTAGTCATTACAAGACAGTTGGCATGTCAAAAATACTTAAGATTTTTACATATAACAGTTGGCAACAAATATCTAAAGATTTACCAAAATATAGCTAAAGCACATACTAAGATTTACACAAAACAGTTGGCAGCAAATACTAGATTTACCCAAAACAGTTGGCAGCCAATACTAAGATTTACCAAACAGTTGGCAGCAATACTAAGATTTACTTCAAACATTGGCGCATATTAAGATTTTACTATCCAAAAAACAGTTGGTCAAGAAATACTCTAAGATTTTACCCAAAACAGTTTTGGTAGCGAAACTAAATTACCCAAAACAGTTTGCAGCAAATACAAAGATTTACATACAACACGATTGGGCAGAGCAAATATCTAAGATTTACATAAAACAGGTTGCGCAGCAAATAATCTAAGATTTACCCAAACGTTGGCAGCATACCAAGCATTATCCCAAACAGTTGCGTATTATAGTAAGATTTACTATGCAAACAGTTGGCAGAAATACTAAGGATTTCTCAAAGTTTAGTCAAGTTGGGTATGTATTTTCCGAAGAAATATTGGCAAGCAATTACTGAGGATACCCAAAACAGTTGGCAGCAAAACTGAAGATTTTTACCAACCAGTTGGCAGAATATTAAGATTTAACCAAACGTTTGGCAGAGAAAAATATTAAGATTTACCTTCAAAGACGTGGCAGCAATACTATAATTTCCTCAAAGTTGGCAGCAAATACCTAATGATTTACCAAACCAGTTGGCGATGCAAATGATGAAGATTTCCGAACGAGTTGGCAGGCAATATAAGGATTTAGCCCAAACAGTTGGCAGTCATAATACTATGATTTATCGCAAAGTTTTGGCAGCAATTACTTAAGACTTTACCACGAACAGTTGGTCAGCAAATTTAAGATTTTACTCAACGTTTGGAGCATATATCTAAGTCATTTCTAAAGGTTGGCTAGCAAAATGTAAGGATTTTCCAAACAGTTGGCAGCAAATACTTAAGATTTCCCAAACAGTTTGCAAGAAAAGTTTCTATACTAAGATTTTACACAAAAGTTGCAGCTAATAACTAAGATTTTTACCAAACAGTGTTTTCAGCTTAATACTAAGATTTGACCCATTAAATGACATTGGCAGGTAATCCTAAGATTTACCTAAAACAGTTGGTCAGAAATACTAAGATTTACCCAAGACAGAAATTTGGCAGCAAATATAAAGATTTACCCAAAGCAGTTGGAAGCAGTACAAGAATTATAAACCAAAGTTGGTAGAAATCTAAAGATTACCAAAACAGTTGGACAAATACTAAGATTTATCCCCAAACAGTTTGGCGCAAATAAAGTTTACCTAAACGAGATGTCAGCCAATATAGAAATAATTTTACCTACCATAAACAGTTGACAGAAATACTAAGATTTACCCAACAGTTGCAACAACTACTAAGATTTACCCAAAACATTGCAGCAAATACTAAGATTTACAAAACAGTGGCAGCAATACAAGATTTTACTAAACCGTTGGCAGCAATATTAGATTTACCCAAAAGCAGTTTTGGGCAAATACTAAGTTTACCCAAAACAGTTGGCAGAATACTAAGATTTACCAAAACAGTTGGCAGCAAATACTAAGATTTACCCAAAACAGTTAGCAGGAAATACTAAGATTTACCCAAAACAGTTGTCAGCAAATACTAAGATTTACCCAAAACAGTTGCCAGCAAACAAATACTAAGATTTACCCAAAAACAGTTGGCACAAATACTAAGAATTTACCAAACAGTTGGGCAGCATATTACTAAGATTTAACGCAAAAACAGTTGGCAGCAAATTCTAAGATTTACCCAAAACAGTTGGCACCAAATACTAAGTTTTACCCAAAACAGTTGGCAGCAATTACTAAGATTTACCCAAACAGTTGGCAGCAAATACTTAGATTTACCCAAAACAGTTGCAGAAAATACTAAGATTTACCCAAAACAGTTCGCAGCAAATACTAAGATTTTCCCAAAACAGTTGGCAGCAATACTAAGATTTACCCAAAACAGTTGGCAGCAAATACTAAGATTTACCCAAAACAGTTGGCAGCAAATACTAAAATTTACCCAAAACAGTTGGCAGCAAATACTAAGATTTACCCAAAACAGTTGGCAGCAAATACTAAGATTTACCCAAAACAGTTGGCAGCAATTACTAATTTACCCAACAACAGTTGGCAGCAAATACTAAGATTTACCCAAAACAGTTGGCAGCAAAATACTAAGATTTACCCAAAACAGTTGGCAGTAAATACTCTAAGATTTCTCCAAAACAGTTGGCAGCAAATACTAACATTTACCCAAAACAGTTGGCAGCAAGAATACAAAGATTCACACCAAAACATAGTTGGCAGCAAATACTACGATTTACCCAAAACTGTTGGCAGCAAATACTAAAGATTTATCCAAAACAGTTGGCAGCAAATACTAAGATTTTACTCAAAACAGTTGGCCAGCAAATACTAAGAATTTTACCCGCCAAAGAAGTTGCACATACTAAGATTTACCAAACAGTTGGCAGCAAATACTAAGAGTACCCAAGAACGAGTTGGCAGCAAATACTAAGATTTTCCCAAAACAGTTGGCAGCAAATACTAAGATTTACCCAAAAACAGTTGGCAGCAAATACTTAAGATTTACCCAACAACAGTTGGCAGCAAATACTAAGATTTACCCACAAAACAATTCGCAGCAAATACAAAGATTTACCCAAAACAGTTGGAAGCAAATACTAAGATCTACCCAAAACAGTTGGCAGCAATCTAAGATTTACCCAAAACAGTTGGCAGCAAAATACTAAGATTTACCCAAAACAGTTGCAGCAAATACTAAGATTTACCCAAACAATTTGGCAGCAAATACTAAGATTTACCAAAAACAGTTGGCAGCAAATACCAAGATTTACCCAAAACAGTTGGCAGCATATACAAAGATTTACCACAAAACAGTTGGCAGCAAAATACTAAGATTTACCCCCAAAACAGTTAAAAGCAAATACTAAGATTTACCCAAAACAGTTGCTAGCAAACACTAAGATTTCCCAAAACAAGTTGGAGCAAATACCTAAGATTTACACAAACAGTTTGGGCATGCATACGCAAGATTTACCGCAAAACAGTTGGCAGCAAATACTAAGATTTACCCAAAACAGTTTTCAGCAACAAATACTAAGATTTACCAAAACAGTTGGGCAGCAAATACTAAGATTTCTCCAAAACAGTTGGCTGCAAATACTAAGATTTTACCCAAAACAGTTGGCACCAAATACTAAGATTTACCCAACAGTTGGCAGCAAATACTAAGATTTCCCCAAAACAGTTGGCAGCAAATATTAAGATTTACCCAAAACATTGGCAGCAATACTAAGATTTACCCAAAAACAGTTGGCAGCAAATACTACAGAATTCCAAACAGTTGGGCAGCCAAATACTAGAGATCTTACCCAAACACAGTTTGGCAGCAAATACTCCAGTTTACCCCAAAACAGTTGGCAGCAAATACAAAGATTTATTTACCCAAATCAGTTGGCAGCAAATAATAAGAAGATTTACCCAAAAACAGTTGGCAGCAAATAAAACTAAATTTTACCCAAAACAGTTGGCAGCAATTACTAAGATTTACTCAAAACAGTTGGCAGCAAATACTAGAATTTACCCAAAACAGTTGGCAGCAAAAACTAAGATTTACCAACAACAGTTGGCAAGCAAATATAAGATTTACCAAACAGTTGGCAGCAAATACTAAGATTTACCCAAAACAGTTAGCAGGAAATACTAAGATTTACGCAAAACAGTTGGCAGCAAATTCTAAGATTTACCCAAACAGGTTGGAGCCAATACTAAGATTTACCCAAACCAGTTCTGGCAGCAAATACTAAGATTTACCCAAAACAGTTGGCAGCAAATATACTAAGATTTGTACCAAAAAACAGTTTGGAGCAAATTCCTAAAGCTTTACGCCAAACAGTAATCAGCAAATACAAGATTTACCGCAAACAGTTGGCAGCAATACCTAGCATTTTACCCCAAAACAGTTTGGCAGCAATACTAAGTTTTCCCACAACTGTTGGGCAAGAAAATACTCAAGATTTTACCCAAAACCAGTTGGCAGCAAATACAAAGATTTACCCAAAACAGTTGGCAGCAAATACTAAGATTTCCCCAAAACAGTTGGCAGCAAATGACTAAGATTTACCCAAAACAGTTTGGC
This sequence comes from Trachelipus rathkii, assembly GCA_015478945.1. Classification (NCBI taxonomy): domain Eukaryota; kingdom Metazoa; phylum Arthropoda; class Malacostraca; order Isopoda; family Trachelipodidae; genus Trachelipus; species Trachelipus rathkii. The sequence continues at coordinate 23,069 of JABUQX010032475.1, forward strand.
AGCAAATACTTAAGGCATTTACCCCAAAAAACAGTTGGCAAAGCAATACTAAATTTTAACCAAACAGTTGGTAGCCAAATACTAGAGATTTACCCAAAACAGTTGGCAGCAAATACAAAAATTTACCCAAACAATTGCAGCAAATACTAAGATTTAGCCAAAACAGTTGGAAGCAAATACTAAGATTTACCCAAAACAGTTGGCGGCAAATACTAAGACTTACCCAAAACAGTTGGCAGCAAATACTAAGATTTACCCAAAACAGTTGGCAACAAATACTAAGAGATTTACCCAAACAAGTTGGCAGCAAATACTAATATTTACCCAAAAACAGTTGGGCGCAGCAAATGCTAAGGATTTTACCAAAAACCAGTTGGCAGCAATATAAGATTACCCAAAAGCAGTTGGCAAGCAAAAATACTAAGATTTGCCCAAAACAATTGGCAGCAAATACTAAGATTTAAACCCCCAAAACGTTTTTCAGCAAATACTAAAGATTTACCCATAAGCCAGTTGGCAGCAAAATACTAAGATTTAACCAAAACAGTTGGCAGCAGCAAATATTAAGATTTACCCAAAACAGTTGGCAGCAAATATTACGATTTACCCAAAACAGTTGGCAGCCAATACTAAGATTTCCCAAAACAGTTGGGCAGCAAATACTAAAGATTTTACCCAATAAACAGTTGACAGCAAATACTAAGATTTACCCAAACAAGTTGCAGCAAAAACTAAGAGTGACACAAAAACAGTTGAAAGCAAAAAAAAAGCTTTTTACCCAAATTAGTTTGGTGCAAAGCTGAACTTTTGTGCAAAAAATTCCGCCCCGAACACAAAGCCCAAAAACGTTGCAGGCAATGCCATTCGACCGTTTTGCCCATCAACACGTTGGCAGCAAATACTCAAGATTTATTAAGCAAACAGTTTGCAGAATTGTTATTAAGATTTTTCCGAAAACAGTTGGCAGCATAATATACTAAGATTTACCCAAAACATTTGGGCAGCAAATTCTAAGATTTACCCAAACAGGTGGCAGCAAATACTAAGATTTACCCAAAAACAGTTGGCAGCAAATACTAAAATTTACCAAAAACAGTTGGCAGCAGCAAATACTAAGATTTACCCAAACAAGTTGGCAGCAAATACTAAGATTTTCCCAAAACAGTTGGCAGCATACTAAGATTTACCCAAAAAAGTTGGCAGCAAATACTAAATTTAACCCAAAACAGTTTGGCAGTAAATACTAAGATTTACCCAAACAAGTTGGCAGCAAATACTAATATTGACCAAAACAATTGGCAGCAAATACTAAGATTAACCCAAAACAGTTTGGCAGCAAAATATTACGATTTATACCCAAAACAGTTGGCAGCAAGTACTAAGATTTACCCAAAACAGTTGGCGCAAATACTAAGATTACCAACAGTTGCAGCAAATACTAAGATTACCCGCAACCACAGTTCGGCAGCAAATACTAATGATTTACCCCAAAACGAGTTGCGAGCATACTAAGATTTTACCCAAACAGTTTGGCAGCCGCAAAAAATTTAACTAAGATTTAACCCAAAACAGTTGGCAGCAAATACTAAGATTTACCCAACACAGTTGGCAGCAAATACTAAGATTTACCAAAACAGTTGGCGGCAAATACTAAGATTTACGCAAAACAGTTGGCAAGCAAATACAAAGATTTACCCAAAACAGTTGGCAGCAAATACTACAGATTTACCCAAAACAGTTGGCAGCAAATTTTAAGATTTACCCAAAACAGTTCGGCAGCAAATACTAAGATTACCCAAAACAGTTGGCCGCAAATACTAAGATTTACCCGAAACAGTTGGCAGCAAATACTAAGTTTACCCCAAAAACAGCTTGGCAGCAAATACTGAAGTTTACCAAACAACAATTTCAGCAAAATACTTAAGCTTTACCCAAAACATTTTGCAGCAAAGCTAAGATTTACCCAAAACAGTTGTCAGCAAATACTAAGATTTACCCAAAACAGGTTGGCAGCAAATACAAAGATTTACCCAAAACAGTTTGGGCAGCAAATACTAAGATTTACCAAAACAGTTGGCAGAATACTAAGATTACCAAACAGTTGGCCAGCAAATACTAAGATTTACGCAAAACAGTTGGCAGCAAAATACTAAGATTTAACCAAAACAGTTGGCAGCCAATACAAAGAATTTATCAAAACAGTTGGCAGCAAATACTAAGATTTACTCAAAACAGTTGGCAGCAAATACTAAGATTTACAGAAAACAGTTGGCAGCAAATACTAAGATTTAAACCCAAAACAGTTGGCAGAAATACTAAGATTTACCCAAACAAGTTGGCAGCCAAATACAATGATTTACCCAAAACAGTTAGCAGCAAATACTAAGATTTACCCAAAACAGTTGGGCAGGCAAATACTAAGATTTACCTAAAACAGTTGGCAGCAAGTACTAAGATTTACCCAAAGCAGTTGGCAGCAAATACTAAGATTTCCCCAAAACAGTTGGCAGCATATACTAAGAATTTACCAAAAACGGAGTTGGCAGCAATTCTAAGAATTTACCCAAAACAGTTGGCAGCAAATACAAAGATTACCCAAAACAGTTGGCAGCAAATACAAAAATTTACAAAACAGTTGGCAGCAAAATACTAAGATTTCCCAACAGTTGGGAGCAAATTACTAACGATTCTACCCAAAACAGTTGGCCAGCAAATACTAGGATTACAAAACAGTTTTGGGCAGCAGAATACTAAGATTTACCCCAAACAGTTGAGCAAATACAAAGATTCACCCAAAACAGTTGGCAGCAAATACTAAGATTTACCAAAAACAGTTGGCAGGCAATACAAGATTTATTCCAAAACAGTTTGGCAGCAAATACTAAGATTTAACCAAAACAGTTGGCAGCAAATACAAAGATCACCCAAAACAGTTGGCGCAAATACTAAGATTTTTACCAAACAGTTTTGCAGCAAATCAAAGGATTTTATCCAAAACAAGTTTGCAGCAAAATACTAAATTTTACTGCAAAACAGGTGGCAGCAATACTTAAGAATTATAACCCAAAACAGTTGGACAGAATAACTAAAGATTTACCGCAAAACAGTTGGCAGCAAATACTAAGATTTACCCAAAAAACAAGTTGGAAAGCAAATACTAAAGAATTTCTAACCCAAACAGTTGGCAGCAAATACTAAGATTTCCCCAAAACAGTTGGCAGCAAATACTTAGATTTACCCAAAACAGTTGCAGAAAATAACTAAGTTTACCCAAAACAGTTGGGCAGCCAATAACATTACAGATTTACCTCAAAAACAGTTTGGCAGCAATACTTTAAGATTATACCTCCAAAACATAGTTTGGCAGCAAATACTAGATTTACACCAAAAGAATTGGCAGCAAAAATACACTCGCTTTGTATTTACTTATTGCAAACAGTTTGTTCGCAGCAAATACTTTTAGAAATTTCTAAACAGTTGGTAGCAATACTAGAGATTTACTGGCCACACGCCAAAACACAAGTTGGCACGCAAATACAAAGATTACCCAAATTAGTCTGGCAGCCAGATACTTAAGAATTTACCCTCAAAACGTTGGCACAAATAGCTTTCATAAGATTTAACTTCCCCAAGAACAAGTTGGTCAGCAAATAGGGCTAAGATAATTTCACCAAACAGTTGGCAGCAAATACTTAGATTTACCCAAAATACTAAGATTTAGCCAAAACAGTTGGCAGCAAATACTAAGATTTACCCGCCAAACACAATGAGTTTTTGTTTGGCATTGGGAGGTCAAATACTAAATCATTCTTAAGTTTATTTAATGACCCTGCCAACCCTGATATATTTGACAGTTGGAACGTAAAGCAAATGCAATCTGTTAGTATTTATTACCAAAAAACGCGTTGGCAGAACTACTTAAGATTGTCTAATGCCCTCGACACAAAACCAAGTTGCAGCAAATACTAAGATTGCCCCAAAACATTGGCACAGCAAATACTAAGATTTACGCTGCCTCTTTCGAGAAACAGGTTTCCCGCAAATAGCTTAAGAATTTACCACCTTCAAAGATAAGCTAAGTTGCGTCAGCAAATTATACTGCTTAAGGTTTCCACCCAAACCAATGATATTCAGTGTGGGGCAGCAAATACGTAAGATTTGCTACAATCAAAACCAGTTGGTCATGCAAAGTAATTAAGAATTTTATGCCCTCCAAAACAGTCTGGCCAGCAATAATAACTAAGACATTTACCCAAAATGCTTATGTTTGGCAGGCAAATACTCAAGATTTAATCAAATTCTAGTTATTTTGCTGGCCAAAACAGTTGCAGCAAATACAACAATACTACTTTGTAGTTATTTACTCCAAAAGCAGGTGGTGACAGTCAAATAACTAAGAGTTTACAAAAAAAGTTGGTCAGCATTAAATCCTAGCTAGATTGCACAAACAAGTTGGCCTGATTTTGGGTAAAAGCAAATTCTTTAACTTTAAGATTATGATCCACAAATACGAGTTGGCTTGCTAGAGCCCAAATACTAATAATTTATACTCCAAACAGTTTTGGCCAGAATTACTAAGATTTTCCCAAACCCAAAACATGTTGGTTTTGGTGGAGCAAATATGTTAAATATTCTCTCTGCCAAAGATTTACCCTGCTATATGGGGAAGCCGAGTATAGGATCCTTAGTAGCAAATATTTTTATACTGGACAAAACTAGTGTTTGGGGTAAAATTTCTTTAAGTATTCTCCGCTGAGCACAAACGTGGTGTTGTGGGTAAAGCAAATCACCCTTCACGTATTAAGTAGCTAGCACTTAATCACTGTTTTGAAGTCAAATTTAGTATTCATAACAGTTGGCTGACTGCACAATAAACTAAATCTTCTGTATCTGGGTATCATTACTTAGCATAAATACAGTTGGCAGCTAATGCATACTAAGATTTCCGTGTTTTGGGGTCCAAAATATTAGTTTAAGGTATCTGCAGCAAATACTTGGCTCCATGTTTGGGTAAATCTAAGTATTAAGGCTAGCAATATTGTGTATCTTGGGTAACATCATTATAGTAATCATTGCTGACTATGCTAGTTTTTGGCTCACATATCTATATAAATGCTGCCAACTTTTGTTTCGGTAACATTTAGAGTATTTGCTGCCCAACACTGTATTTGAGGTAAGTTGGATCATGTCAAAATACTGATAACATATTGCTAAAGCAACTGTTTGGGGTAAATCTTAGTATTTGCTCGATTTACCCAAAACAGTTGGCAGTAAATGAGGTACAATTATCTTAGTAAATGCTGCAACATGTAAGTTTGGGAATAATCTTGTAATTCTGCAAACTGTTATTGCGATATCTTTAGTATTTGCTGCCCGGCTGCCAACTGTTTTTGGGTAACAAAAACTATTCTTAGAATTTGCCCCTTTCGCGCCAGCAACAATGAGTTTTTGGGTAAATCCTTTGTATCTTGCCTGCCAACTGTTTTGGGTAATTCTTAGTATTTGCGGCCAACTGTTTTGGGTAAATCTTAGAATTTGCTGCCAACTGTTTTGGGTAATTTTTGGTAAATCTTAGTATTTGCTGCCAACTTGTTTGGGTAAATCTTAGTATCTTCAAGCAACAAGCTTGTTTGTGGGTAAATCAGCTTAGATCATTATTCGCTTGTTCACCTGTATAGTTTTGGGTAATTTACAATATTTAACGTATTTGCTGCCAACTGTTTTGGCTAAACTCTTAGTATTTGCTTGCCAACTGTTTGGTAAATCTTATAAATTACTGCTGCACGTGTTTTCGAGAGGTAATCTTAGTATTTGCTGGCCACTGTTTTGGGTAAATCTTAGTATTTGCTGCCAACTGCTTTGTGGTAATCTTAGTATTCATAGACTAGAAAGTATATTTGTGGTTCGAGCGAATAATAATCCTTAAGCGATTTATATCTGGCTGCCATTGTTCATTTGGGAAATCTTAGTATCTGCCTCGCAAAAACAGATCTGGTGTTCATAGGCAGAATAAACACTTCTATAGTATTAATGGATTCTTAACGCCAACCATAGTTATTATCATGGGTATAGGTCTCTTAGACGATTACAAGCTAACTGTCTTTTTTGGGGTATATATTAGTAATAAGTTCCTACTGCCTCAGGACAACAACGTTGGCAATAAACATGTTTGCGGGTAAATCTTAAGATCATCTTGCTGCCAACTGATTAGAGTGGTAAAATCTCTGTATTCTGCTCGCCCAACTGTTCTCTGAGGATAAATCTTAAAGTATGTTTGGTCTGTGACCACAAATGATACTAAGATTTTACGTGTCTTGGGTAAATCTTGTTTTTGCGCCTAACTGTTTTGGGTAAATCTTATATTTGCTGCAACTAAATATTGGGTAAAGATCTTTGTATTTGCTGCGCAACTGTTTTGGGTAAAATCTTAGTATTTGCTCCAAAACAATCTATCGTTTGGTTAAATTTTAGCTATTTTGCTGCCACTGTTTTGGTGGGTAAATCTAGTTTTGCTGCAACTGCTTTTTGGTCAAAAGGTCTTAGGAAGCTGAGCTAAACTACGTTTTTGGGTAAATCTTTAGATTTCTGCCAACTGTTTTGGGTAAATCTTTGTATTTGCTGCCAACTGTTTGGGGTAAAATCTTAGTATTTTGCTGCCAACTGTTTTGGTAAATCTTAGTATTTGCTGCCAACTGTTTGGGTAAATCTTAGTATTTGCTGCCCACTGTTTTGGGTAAATCTTAGTAATTGCTGCCAACTGTTTTGAGTAAATTTTAGTATTTGCTGCAAACTGTTTTGGATATAATCTCTGTTTGCTGCCATCCTGTTTGTGTAAATTCTTAGTATTTGCTGCCCTGTTTTGGTGTGATATCTTTGTATTCTGTGCAACGTTTTTGGGTAATTAGTATTGCTGGCCAATGTGGGTAAATTTAAGTATTTGTGCCAACTTCTCTGATTGGGTAAATTTAGTTATTTGTGCCAATGTATTGTGGAAACGTAGTTTCTCCAATTGTTTTGGTATTTCGGCCATATACAACTGCCAGAAATACGTTTTGACCTGTTTTAGGGTCTTTCTTCGGGATTTGCTGCTACAAGTTTATAATAGTAAATATTTCAGCCTTTGTGCCCCGTTTTGGTATCTTGTTAACATCATGCTGCAACAAGGTTTATTGGTTAAATATGAGTAATAATGAAAAACCAAGTTGGGTTTAAGATGGAGGATAAATTTAGTTACAATGAGATTGATGCACCAAAGTAATGAAATGGGTACACTTAAGACTATTAGAATAGGCATGTAGGTCACTATAACGTATTTTGCAATGTTATGGGTAAATTCGTCCATTGCTGCCACTGTTTATGGATATCTAGCTTAAATGCTACACAAGTGTTTTGTGATGAGGAGCTATACTAATCAATTTAAGCTTGTCCATTATTTAACAGCAATTTTTTACTGTCATCTTTACGTATCTACAGCAACGAACATTTGGTGTTTTAGGGCAGGTCTCATAAATGGTGGGTGTTTTTTCGGGCTCAAACCTTGGTAATTGCTGCAAAGTACAACTTGTTATTGGTACAATCTTGAGTATTGCTGGCACTGTTTGGTAAAATTTTGTTTTGCTGATAATTT
>JABUQX010032476.1:0-10000 GCA_015478945.1 Trachelipus rathkii
GGAGGATAATTTAAATATTTAGGATATATGTTGAAAGAAAAGGGAGCGGATATGCAGAGTGTAGTAGGAAAATTGTAAATGGGAACTAAGGTGGCTGGTGCAGTTAAATCGTTGGTGGATGTAAAAGGGACTAAGTTTTTGAGTGCGATAGGGTCTTACATGAGTGTAATGTGTTATCCGTGTTAACTAAGGTCTGCGAATAAGAGGTAATATATCTACAATTACAATGTGTTTCAGATGGCAATCTAGTGGCGTGTTGGTGTGAAAAGAAATGATAAAATGAGGAATGAACGTATTAGCGAGTTATTTGGTGTGGAAATTGGGGTAAATGAGAGAATAAAATGAAAGTAGTTGAGATGGTTTTGGTCATGTGGAAAGGATGGATGACAGACGGTCGGTTTAAAGGATGTATAGTGGTTAAGTATGTTGGGATCGACCGGATGGAGACAGAGAAAAGTGGAATGAGTCAGAAAGGAATGCCTGGAAGAGAGAAATGTGAGTTTGGCTAGAGGTGAGAAGAAAGGTGCATAACACAGGAGTGAATGGTGGGTTTTGTAGAAGGTATTTGTGTACCCACCTGGGCCAGGAATGACCCCACATTGATCTGAGGTCATAGTTGAGGGTCCCATCGCGGTCCCGTGGAAGCTCTAGGGTGGATTTTTTCTGACTGCGACGAAGTTCTCACTAATTGTTATAAAGGGGGCGGTAGGGCTGGGCTTTCTTTTCTACCTGCTTCATACTTCTCACTATTTTTATGTTTCCGGTATATGTTACGCACCTTGCCTCCAGTCTTGGGGAGATAAGAAATGGGTGGTGATGATGAAGATGATGATGATGAGATGATGATGATGATGATGATGATGATGATATGATGATAGTAGTGATGTTACGTTTTGACCACTGCCACCCTTTTCGATATGAAGGAATAGAGATAGAGGTCTGAAACTTGGAATATAATCTATATATGGGATAAGCTCGAATCCGTGTAATTTTCAAGTCTGTAGGATGTATATAGAGGGGGGTCACCCCCGAGAGCGTAGCCGCTACGCCCGCGTTTAAGCCCTTTTGGCTTTCCAAATCCGAGATTGCGTTAAGCCTAACGTGAGTTGAGATCGAGCGTGATGACGTAATCTCGGCGCAGCCGAGATTACGTCAGCGCGCGAGCGCACGCGTGCGCATACATATACACATATTAAATTTTATTATTACGTGAAGTTCGATTTCCGAAGGAAATCGAATCTGAGTCGAAAAACGATCCCTGTAAGGGATCGTTTTTTTACGCGTTCCGCCTTCGGATTCCGCCGTGGCCGCGCCTTCGCATCCGGTCCGACCTCCGACCGTTGGAGCCCAGCCTGCCTCGACTCCGAACTTATCGTATCGTGCTAAAATTTGGAGGGTGGTTAGATGATGAGGTAACCTCAGTGTATACGAAGTTACGTTTGAGTGGGTCCCCCCCAAAGGGGGGACCCACCCCCCTTCAAACATTAAATATTGACGTAGAAAGCTGAAATTTGGTGAGAGGATTCAAGAGTTTGAGTTTTCTAGAAATGATTTGGTATTGGAATTCAGGAAGTTGGGTCGGCACCTGGTGCTGGAGCCACTGGGTGCCGAGTTAATAAACAGTCGTATAACAACAATGTAGGTGTCTTTATATATGTTATTGGATCTGTAGATTTCGAAAATAATGGTTTCAGAACCATCAAGAAAAAAAAATAAATAATAAATAAATAAATAAATAAATAAATAAAATTTCTTATTCTTTTTATGTTTATAACATACAAATTTACGTTTTTACATAGTCTAAAGCAGTAAATCAGTAAATCAAAGCCACCCAACTACCCTCCTGACCAGTTGTGTCCATGAACTATTGATCTATTGATCTATTGATCTATTGATTAAGGTCAAATTTTTTACTAAAATTGTCATGTTTTACATACCCTAAATCAGTAAATCAGTAAATCAAGCCAACCAACCTACCCTCCTGACCAGTTGTGATCTATTGATCTATTGATTCTATTGATCTCAGTTGATCTATTGATCTATTGATTAAGGTCAAATTTTTTACTAAAATTGTCATGTTTTTACATAGTCTAAAGCAGTAAATCAGTAAATCAAGCCACCCAACCTACCCTCCAGACCAGTTGTGATCTATTGATCTATTGATCTATTGATCTATTGATCTATTGATCTATTGATTAAGGTCAAATTTTTTACTAAAATTGTCATGTTTTTACATACTATAAAGCAGTAAATCAGTAAATCAAAGCACCCAACTACCTCCCAGACCAGGTTTTGTGATCTAATGTCTATTGATCTATTGATCTATTGATCTATTGATCTATTGATTAAGGTCAAATTTTTTACTAAAATTGTCATGTTTTACATACCCTAAAGCGTAAATCAGTAAATCAAGCTACCCAACCTAACCCTCCTGTCCATTAGTGATCTAATTGATCTATTGATACTATTGGATCATTGATCTTATGGATTCTATTGATTAAGGTCAAAATTTTTTACTAAAATTGTCTATGTTTTACATACCCTAAAGCAGTAAATCAGTAAATCAAGCTACCATTCAAGCCCCATCCTGTCGGTCTCTTGATCTATTGAATGCTATTGAATCTATTGATCTATTGATCTAAAGATTTAGGTCAAATTTTTTACTAAATTGTCATGTTTTACATCCCTAAAGCAGTTAAATCAGTAAATCAGCCAAACACCTACCCTCCTGAACCATTTGTGATCTATTGATCTATTGATCTATTGATCTATTGATCTATTGATCTATTGATTAAGGTCAAATTTTTTACTAAAATTGTCATGTTTTACATAGCCTAAAGCAGTAAATCAGTAAATCAAACCACCCAACAACCATTCCTCCTGTCCAGGTGTGATCTATTGATCTATTGATCTATTGATTTAAATGCCAAATTTTTTACTAAAATTGCCATGTTTTACATACCCTAAATCAGTAAATCACTAATCAAACCAAATATCAAACCTCCCTCCTGACCATCTGTGATCTATTGAATCTATTGATTCTATTGATTCAAGTCACATTTCGAGTGTCATTCTGGATAAACATATAACATAAATATACATAGTTCTATAAAGATCAAAACAATAATAATGCTGACGTAACAAAGTTTTCACATCAATAAAGCTACATGGCGTAACATGAACTATGAAAATAATGTACAAAGACAAACCTATCAAACCTTAAACACGAATAAACTGTTACATTAAAAGTTCCACACTTAACATCAGTAAAGTAACTGATCATAACAACCAAACGTAACTTATTCAACACTTTGTCAATACATATCTCAACATAACGATGTTAATTACAACTAAACATGGTAAATAATTAACTAAATTTATCACAACAGCAGTTAATCATCACACTGATCAACGAACATCCGCTAACTCAAAAGGTTTCAACATCATCATCAAGAACATATGTCACATGAAACTAATAAGTCCGTAGAAGTAATGAAAAAACAGATTCAGGAAAACACTAAAAATTCCACACTTAACACCAGTAAAGTAACTAAGATTGCATGCAAAACGTAACCTAATCTTACTTTTTTTCAAGCATATCTCTAACATATTAACGTTAATCTTACATTGACAAAGTAACATTTATCAAAAAAAAATGTGTCATATAACCATACCTAACCCTCATAATACCTAACGAGTAAGACGAATAAAGTAAAGTTTTTAGGCTTATCTGCTTTTAAAGATCCGCTCCTTTCAGAAAATACAAACTCTAAACATGAAAAATGATTTTATGCTTTAACCATATAAACTGATGCAATACTTATTATATTTGACCCTACTGGCAAGATATACTTAGCAATGTAGCATTCTTCAACTCCGGTTTACGATTTATATAAAAGAAATTTTGGGGAGCAACGTAACTGCCTACGAGAAAAATAAATAATTATCTCAGAGATGTGTGGCGATGTCATCGTATCAGCACGGAGAAAAATATCCTACTGAAGAAAATAGTATATAAACATCCCTTAAATGTAATGGAGATTCTTTCTTTCAACCAATCAAGAAGTAGAGTAGCAGAAGAGGACGTAGAATGAGGCCGCATATCAGTTCAAAAGGTAATATAGTTTTATGTTTTTCGACAACAAACTACATCAAACAATAAAAAATAGAACTAGAAACATATTTTATTTTATGTACTACTCTTCGAATATATGCTAACGTAATCATTGTTTTCAACAATAATAAAAGCTAACACAGCATTACCCAGAACTAAGAAAAATGTTCCACGACGAATCTAAACACAACTTGAGGAGCACGAATAAACTGTTTAACATTTAACAAAGGTTTGCATCACTTAAACACCTGTAAAGTAACAGACATGTGCATACAAAACGTAACCTAGATTCCATTGGACTTGGTTACCAAAACAGTATCTCTAACGATAGTTAACTTGTGTAATTTTTACATGTGACACAGTAATATTTTAACATAGAATTGGTATTTATAAGACCTTGTTTAATTATCATACAGAGCAGCGGAAGTATGCTAACGTTACAAAGTTTCCACATTAATAAAGCTAATATAACAATAACCTGAACTAAGAATATGAATGTACAACGACAAACCTAACACCTTACGTGCGAATAAGCCACTAACATTAACAAACTTCTGCACATAACAGCAATAAAGTACCTAACACATCGTGCAAACGTAACCTAGTCACACTTTTCAAAGCATATCTCTAACCATATCAATGCTAACTTTACATTAACATCGTAATATTAAACAAAAGTTAGCATAAACACTGTCTAATCAAATCAAACTGACAAAGAATAAATGCCCTGACGTAACAGAATGTTTTTTACATCAACTTCGTAACATTTAAAAAAAATTCATCATAACCTCGTCTAAATATCATAATCCCTAGCGAATATAATTGCAAAACATAACAAAGTTTTAACCAACATAAAAAAATAACAAATATTTTATCCTAAATAAAATAAAAATATAAGTTCTTTGAGTAAAATATCACAGTAAAACGTAATAATTTACTGATTTTAAAGCAGTAAATCAGTAAATCAGTAAATCAAACCCCTCCATCCGTGCAGTCCCCTACCCGTCCCACCCACCGTGATCTATTGACCTATTGATATATTGATCTCCATTTTGAGTATCATTTTGGACAAACATAACATAAAAAATACATGTTCTTTATATACTAACCTACGAAATATAATGCTTAACCAACAAAGTTTTAGCACCAATAAAGCTAACAAATTCATACCCGCGAACTTATGAATATAATGTACAATTGCAAACCTAACATACTTCGCGTATGAATAATCAGCTTAACATCCAGAAAAAATTCCCTACTGATCTAAGGTAAAGTAGCTAACAGGTCTTACAATGCTCGATATGTTCCCACTTTTTCGAGCATATTAGCAACAGGTAAAGACGTATTTATTTAACAAAATCCCTTAACAAAGTGACCATCTATCAAAGATGCCACCATTCTTGACTATGAATTGACACTATCTTCATCAAAGTGGCACTCGTTTCGAGTATAACATCATTTGACCTATGAATAAACGTAGACATTAGCAAAAGTCTAGGGCAAACCTAACATTATTCAACAAAAACTTAACCTAGGCTCACGTTTCTAACACATCATCGTCAGTTAACGCAGTAATATCTTACAAAAACTCATCATTTCTCTAACAAATCAGTGTTTTATTTTCACATTGTCATAGTAATATTTAACATAACGTATCTAACTCACGAATAAACCGTTTTCATTAACCAAGAGTATCTAAAGCAACACATTACCTTCCGAGAGAAAACCCAGGGGGGATGCGCCCCTTGAAAGGGTGTGAATCCTGCGAGGGGGGGTCACCCCGAAGGGGTGTAAGCGGGCTTTAGGCCTCAGCCCGAAGGGCTGAGGCGTTACCCCTCCTTCGGAGGGGTAAAGCCCGCTTACACCCCTTCGGGGTGATCCCCCTCGCAGGATTCACACCCTTTCAAGGGGCGCATCCCCCTGGGTTTTCTCTCGGAAGGTAATGTGTTGCTTTAGATACTCTTGGTTAATGAAAACGGTTTATTCGTGAGTTAGATACGTTATGTTAAATATTACTATGACAATGTGGAAATAACACTGATTTGTTAGAGAAATGATGAGTTTTTTGTAAGATATTACTGTGTTAACTGACAATGATGTGTTAGAAACGTGAGCCTAGGTTAAGTTTTTGTTGAATAATGTTAGGTTTGCCCTAGACTTTTGCTAATGTCTACGTTTATTCATAGGTCAAATGATGTTATACTCGAAACGAGTGACACTTTGATGAAGATAGTGTCAATTCATAGTTCAAGATGGTGGCATCTTTGATAGATTGGTCACTTTGTTAAGGGATTTTGTTAGATAATACGGCTTTACCTGTTGCTAATATGCTCGAAAAGTGGGAACATATCGAGTATTGTATGACCTGTTAGCTACTTTACCTTGATCAGTAGGGAATTTTTCAGGATGTTAGCTGATTATTCATACGCGAGGTATGTTAGGTTTGCAATTGTACATTATATTCATAGTCGCGGTTATGATTTGGCTTTATTGGTGCTAAAACTTTGTTGGTTAGGCATATATTCGTAGGGGTTAGTATATAAAGAACATATTTTTTATGTTATGTTTGTCCAAAATGATACTTGAAAATAATGACTTGAATCAATAGGTCAATAGATCACAGGTGGGTGGAACGGGTAGGGGACTGCATGGGGGGAGGGGTTTGATTTACTGATTTACTGAATTTACTGCTTTAGGGATCATAAATATTAACGTTTTACTGTGATATTTTTACTCAAAGAACTTATTTTTATATATTTGTAATATAAAATATTTGTTATTTTTTTTTAGTTTGGTAAAACTTTGTTATGTTTGCAATTATTCGCTAGGGATTATGATATTTTAGACACGAAGGTTTATGATGAATTTTTGTTAAAATGTTACGAAGTTGATGTAAATAATTTGTTACGCCAGCATTATATTCTTTGTCAGTATGATGATTAAACAGGTTTATGCTAAACTTTTGTTAAATAATACGATGTTAATGTAAAGTTAGCATTGATATGTTAGAGATATGGTTGAAAAAAAGTGTGACTAGGTTACGTTTGCACGATGTGTTAGGTACTTTATTGCTGTTTATGTGCAAGAATTTGTTAATGTAGTGGCTTATTCGCACGTAAGGGTGTTATGGTTTGTGTTTGTTACATCATATTCTTGTTCAGGTATGTTATGTTTAAGCTTTATTAATGTGGAAACTTTGTTACGTTAGCATACTTTCGCTGCTCTGTATGATAATTAAACAAGGTTATAATAAATTCTTGTTAAATATTACTGTGTCAATGTAAATTAAACGTTTAATATGTTAGAGATATGTTTGGTAAAAGTTGAATAGTTTAACGTTTTGTAGCATGTCTTGTTACTGTACAGGTGTTTTAAGTGTGGACCTTTGTTAATGTTAACATTTATTCGTTGCTTAAGTTGTGTTAGATTCGTCGTTGTGCATTATTTTCTTAGTTCTGGTAATGCTGGGTTAGCTTTATTAATGTGAAAACCATGTTACGTTAGCATATATTCGTTGGTTAGTATCTAAAGAACTTATCTTTGTACTATGTTATTGTTGTTGTGGTTGTTTTTTTTTTGGTTGTTGTTTGTTGTCGAACATAATATATACCCTTTTGAACTGATATGGCTCATTCGTACGTCGTATTCTTGTTTACTTTCTTCTGATTGGTTGAAAGAAAGAATCTCATTACATTTAAGGGATGTTTATATACTATTTTCTTCAGTAGGATAGTTTTTCTCAGTGTTGATACGATGACACCTCCCCGCATCTCTACGCTTGTTGTTGATATCTTCACGAGGAGTTTCGTTATTCCCCATGAAGTGTCATTTATATTAAATCGTAAACCGAATGGCGACTGCTACATTGCTAGTATATCCTGCCAGAGGGTCAAATATAATAAGTATTGCATCACTTTATGTAGATGGTTAAAGCATAAAATCATTTTTCATGTTTAGAGTTGGTATTTTCAGAAAGGAAGCGGAGTCTAAAAAGAGATAAGCCTAAAAACTTTACTTTATTCGTCTTTACTCGTTAGGTATTATGAGGGTTAGGTATGGTTATGACACATTTTTTGATAAATGTTACTGTGTCAATGTAAGATTAACGTTAATATGTTAGAGATATGCTTGAAAAAAGTAAGATTAGGTTACGTTTTGCATACCATGCTAGTTACTTTACTGGTGTTAAGTGTGGAATTTTGTTAATGTTAACAGTTTATTCGTGTTTAAGGTGTGATAGGTTTGTCTTTGTACATTATTTTCTTAGTTCATGTTTCACTCAATGTTAGCTTTATTGATGTGGAAACCTTATTATGTTAGAGTATATTCGTTGATCAGTATGATAATTAACCACTGTTGTGATAAATTTTAGTTAATTATTACCATGTTAAAGTGTAATTAACATCGTTATGTTAGAGATATGCTTGACAAAGTGTGAATAAGTTACGTTTTTGGTTGTTATGTTAGTTACTTTACTGATGTTAAGTGTGGAACTTTGTTAATGTTAACAGTTTATTCGTGTTTAAGGTGTGATAGGTTTGTCTTTGTACATTATTTTCATAGTTCATGTTTATGATATGTTAGCTTATTGATGTGAAAACTTTGTTACGTCAGCAATATATTGTTTGATCTTTGTATAAAGAACTTGAAATTTTATGTTATGTTTTATCCAGAAGACTCGAAATGTGACTTGAAGCAATAGATCTCAATAGATATAGATCACAGATGGTCAGGAGGGAGGTGGGATAGTGGTTGATTTAGTGATTTACTGATTTAAGGGTATGTAAAACATGGCAATTTTAGAAAAAATTTGACTTAATCAATAGATCAATAGATCAATAGATCACACCTGGACAGGAGGTAGATGGATGGGGTTTGATTTACTGATTACTGCTTTAAGGGTATGTTAAACATGACAATTTTAGTAAAAATTTGACCCTAATCAATAGATCATAGATCAATAGAGAAATAGATCAATAGATCAATAGTCACAGATGGTCAGGAGGGTAGGTTGGTTGGCTTGATTTACTGAATTTACAGTTTTGGTATGGGAAAACATGAACAAATTTGTAATATAGATTTGTCCATGATCATTCAACATATTTCAATAGATCATTTAGATCATTTGGTCAATAGATCACAAAAATGGACAGGAGGGATGGTTGGGTAGCTTTGAATTTACTGATTTACTGCTTTAGGGTATGTAAACATACAATTTTTAGTAAAAATTTGACCTTAATCAATAGATCATAGATCATAGATCAATAGATCAATAGATCAATAGTCAATAGATCAATAGAGGTAGGTTGGGTAGCTTGATTTACTGATTTACTGCTTTAGGGTATGTAAAACATGACAATTTTTAGTAAAAAATTTGACTTAATCATAGATTCAATAGATCAAATAGCTCAATAGATCAATCTGATCAATAGATCACAACTGGTCAGGAGGGTAGGTTGGGTGGCTTGATTTACTGATTTACTGCTTTAGACTATGTAAAAACATGACAATTTTAGTAAAAAATTTGACCTTAATCAATAGATCAATAGATCAATAGATCAATAGATCAATAGATCAATAGATCACAACTGGTCAGGAGGGTAGGTTGGGTGGCTTGATTTACTGATTTACTGCCTTTAGACTATGTAAAAACATGACAATTTAGTAAAAATTTGCACCTTAATCAATAGATCAAATAGAGTCAATAGATTTCAATAGATCAATAGATACAATAGATCACAATGGTCAGGAGGGTAGGTTGGATGGCTTGATTTTTACTGATTTACTGATTTAGGGTATGTAAAACATGCCAATTTTAGTAAAAAATTTGACCTTAATCAATAGATCAATAGATCAATAGATCAATAGATCACAACTGGTCAGGAG
>JABUQX010032476.1:12500-17500 GCA_015478945.1 Trachelipus rathkii
GAGGAGAAGGATTATTGCCTGCTAATTTTTCCCATCTACTTGTTCTTATCTTGTGTGACCCGAGTTAAAAGGGTTCTCGTTTCCTTTCAATTCGATTAATTGTTGCCTTAGTTTTCTTGACTTTAAATGTTAAAAAATTGTCTTTTTTCATCGGTTACATTGTGTAACGCTCATTAACTTTAAATATAGTTACATGTTATGCTGTTTAAAGTGTCAACTCTCCATTTTTGTTCTATCTTTATTTCCCCTTTTATCTCCCTTCTTCATCTCTCTCTTGTTTCAAGAACATTTCTAAAAAGCTTTCCTTACTCCTTACATTCATAAACTTCCATGTTGATCTCTTTGTGTGAAGGTCTTCACCCACACTGTTACAGTTTAGTATTTTCTTTCTATCCTTCACCTATTTTCTTTTGTTAACGTAATATAATCCTTTATGAACTGAATTCCTAAGTTTTTGTTTACCCTCCTTTTTAATAATAATAATAATAATAATAATAATAATAATAATAATAATAATAATAATAATAATAATAATAATAATAATAATAATAATAATAATAATAATAATGAAGCGTCTGCGTATAATTATGATACAAAGCTTTTCAATTAAAGCGAAGCGATAAATCGGGCGAATATCTCCGCGTTTTATCTCGAAGTTAGCACTTGCTGCTTCGAAGTCTTTATTTATTTAGCTATTTTTTTTAATGTTTTATGGCATTTTAAAGCTATTTTTTTTCTAGGTGTTTTTTTTTTATATATAAATTTTTCTTCTTTTAGTTTCGTGTATGATTTATTCCTTCGTTTGATGATTTATGATTGATTATTTTAGTATACACTCGTATATATTTGTTTGGAAGATGATTTGGTTATTTAAGTGCAATTTAGCTCTTTAAGTTAAGGCTTTCCTTTTCTCTTTCCTTATATGTCTATTAAGTGTGGGTAAGGAAGAAATATTTGCATGAATTCATGTGTGTGTGCAAAGCGCAAGCACAGATGTGCGCAACATCGCCTGTGCATTTACCTTTTATGCGCGCGTGTGTGTGTAGTTTTGCATGCGTGTCTCGGCTTATAATGAGAGAAGAGAACAGGATTCGATTCGAAATTTATCCATATCTGCAAAGGTCAAGGAAAAAATTTGTCCTCCCTCCAGTTTCACATCACGGAGGATGAGGACGAAAAAGAATAAGAGAAAGAAGAAAGGATGTAGAAGAGGAGAGGAGAAGATGGAGAAGGATCATGTAATCATTTGATTGTATCCTTTCCAAGAACGTTTCTCTGTAGAAATAAATTTGATAATGATGATTCGGTATTGTTCATAATATATATATATTAATAATATATATATATATATATATATATATATATATATATATATATATATATATATATATATATATATATATATATATATATATATATATATATATATAATATATATATATATATATATATATATATATATGGTTATTGACTGGATATGGAAGTAGTGTGGCAAAGCTTTTGTGGAGGGTATAGTTCCGAAGGATTGGAGGAGAGCAGTAAGTACACTTATATAAGGGTAAAGGAGAGAAGGGGAACTGTAGGAACTATTGTGGAATTAGTTTATCGAGTGTTGTAGGGAAGATAGATATCTGTTGACATTTTTGTTGAAAGTGTCTCTGAGTGACTGAGGGACTGATTGGCAAAGAACAAGATGCATTTAGAAGTGGTGGAGGATGCGTAGATAAAATCTTCACATTTGTGAGAAAATGAGAAAAAAGAAGAAATTATATTTAGGTTTTATAGACTTGCAACAAGAGTGTGGCAGGATTAATAAGGAAATCCTGTGTCAGGTGTTGGTGGTAGACTTCTGGATGTAATCAAAAGTATGTATATCGATAATGAAGCTTGCGTAAGAATAAATGGCTTGGGAAATGTATGGCTTAATATTAATAGTGGAGTGAGGCAGGGATTTGATTTGTTATATATCCATGACTATTTAATTTGTTTATGGATGATGTGATGAGGGAATTAGAGGTAAGAGATGGTGTTAGAATAATTGAGAATGGAAGAGAGTGGAGGATGCCTTGCTTATTGTACGCTGAAAATTTGGTTTTGGGTGGCGAATCTGAAGTAAGTTCGAGAGGATTGTTAGAAGGTTTGGCAGTGAGTAAAAGGAGGTTTGAAAGTAAATGTAGATAAGAGTAAGGTGATGATAGTGGGTGAGGAGAATCCGCAGTGTGAAATCATTTTGGATGGCGAGCAATTGGAACACATATCAGAGTTTAAATATATAGGCTATATATATTGGATGAAAAGGGAACGAATAATGCAGTGTTGTAGGAAAGTTGTGAATGGTAGGAAGGTGGCTGGTGGAATTAAATCCTTGGTAAATGCAAAGGGAATATATGTCTTGAGTACGCTAAGGTTCTGCACGAGGGTTTGTTGTTACCGATGTTAATGTATAGTAGTGAAACTGGTGTGGAATAAGTGTTATAGATCTAAGGTGAAGTCTGTTCAGATGGATAATCTTAGGGGCGTGTTAGGTGTGGGAAGAATTGATAAAATGAGAAATGAATGTGTTAGGAAGTTGTGTGGTGTGAAAAAAGGTGTAAAGCTGAAAATAAATGACTGTATTAAAATGGTTTGGTCATATGGAAAGGATGGATGATAACCGTGTGGTTAATTGGATGTACAGTGGTGAGTTTGGTGGGAAGCGACCGACTGGGAGACCGAAAAAAAAGTGGATTGAGAGGGTAAAAGAGAGTCTGAGGGAAAAGAATGTGATTTTGGCGAAGGCGAGAAGAAAGGTGCATAATAGGAGTGAATGGCGGGGTTTTGTGAAGGGGCATGATTTCGGGCTTGGCCCAGGGAATAAACTCTACTTTGACGAGATACCACAATGGGGATGTTGCAGTGTTGTAAAACCCTAGAATGAATTTTTGTCCGCGACGGGTTAGCATTTAAAGGTATGTTGGGAAGGTGTGGGCGTTTCTCTCGACTTACGTCATGCTCTTCCACTAAACTATTTTATTTCAGTGCATGTTACCCACCCTACTCCTGGCACTCCCATCTGTGGGAAATGAAGGGAGAATATATACATGTTATGTCCCAAAAGTAAGTGTACTGATATCATATTTATTTATGTATTGGACTTACCTGAAATTACAAGTTATCTCCTTCGAAGTATGACCCGTGGAAGGGTAACAGCGGTCCCAACGTTTCTTCCACTGTTCATAGCAGTACAGGAAGTCATTTTCCTGAATTGTGTTTAGTTCACGTGTTACAGTATTTTTTGTTTTCCATCGTCCCAAAATGATGACCCTTCAACTTCATTTTCAACTTGGGGAAGAGGTAGAAATCGCACGGAGCTAGATCTGGGCTGTATGGAGGATGTGGAAGTACTTGGTGTTTAATTCTATAATTGAGAGCGCATTGTGGGATGGCGCGTTGTCGTGGTGCAGCACCCAATCGTCTGCAATGTCTGTTCTGATTCGCTGAACTCGTTTTCGAAGTCGTTCCAAGACATCTTTGTAAAAGACGTGATTAGCTGTCTGTCCTGAAGGTACACAAATTCCTTGTGCACAATACCACGGCTGTTGAAAGAAACAATAATTCAGTGTTTTCACCTTGGACTTGCTCATACGTGCTTTCTTCGGACGAGGAGAATTTTTTTGTGTGCCATTCCGCACTTGCGTTTAGTTTCAGGATCGTATTCCAAAACCCATGGTTCATCCTCATGTTATAACTTTATCCAAAAAATTGTGCTCCATTTCGAGTCTTTCAAGTAAATTTTGACAAAATATTCAGTAAACTTACTTTTGGAACAGAGGAATATATATATATATATATATATTATATATATATATATAGTATATATATATATAATATATATATTATATATATATATATTTATATATATTTATATTATAATAATATATATATATATATTATAGTATATATATATATATATATATATAAAAGTATATTCTTTATCCTAAACTTATTTCTATATTAAAAAGGGTTCCACATATTGTTTACTTTAAAACGTTTGCTTTATTACTTTTTAGATATTTAAGAAAATTAAAATTACAAAATTTACGAGATAATTTAACATTTTTAGGAGATACTTGAGGCTTAAAAAAAATCTTATGGAAAATAATTGCATGTGCTTTATATTGACTGATCAAATTAGTTTTATTTTGTAAATTATTACTTTAGTAAGTCAATGGTCGCAAAAACTAGTGTAGATTGTATACTACATTATTTTTTTAAAGAATTTCAGTTATCTCTTTGTTGAAGAAATTGCAGTCTACTTTTTTATAGCAACAAAAAGATATTACAGATTTTACATATCTCGTCTTGAATCTTCAGACGTTGATAGTTTTGCTTGAGAATTGTTCTTTTTTTCCTTCTTAGATAGACAGCGTATTAGATAATTAAAGTAATAAGTTTGTTTTTTTATTATTTATAAAGATAAAATCTGAATTCTTGAAGCCTTTCCTGTATTTGTAGTGCGGCTTCGGTTTAAGAAACATATTCATTGTTTTGTAGCTTTTTTTATTTTGTAACTATTTCGAACAGTTCTGTAACATTATATACGAACAGTATATTTACTGTAAAAGGGTTCCAGACTTTATGGATAATGAATAAAAAATAAACTATATTCAATCTCGACGGAGAAAGGGTAAGAATGTATGCACACAAACACACAAATATATATATAGGCAGTTCCTCTCTCTTGGTCTTGTATTATTCTCTCTCTCTCTCTCTCTCTCTCTCTCTCTCTCTCTCTCTCTGCTCTCTCTCTATATATATATTATATATATTTATATATATATAATATTATATATATATATATATATATATATATATTATATATATATATATATATATATATATATATATATATATATACTTATATATAATATTTTTATAATTCTTTAAAAAATCCCTGTATAAAAGAAATTAATTATCCCTCTCTGCACAAATAATTATAAAAAACTGAAATTAATATTAAG
>JABUQX010032476.1:30000-35658 GCA_015478945.1 Trachelipus rathkii
CTCCCTCCCGGGGTAATGAAACGTCCCCCCTCTGTCCCCCGTCGGCTCCAGCCCCCCCTAAATGGGGGGAAATAATTTTTAAAATATTTTCGATGATAAGAAAAAAAAAAAAAACTAAAAAAAAAAAAAAATTCCCATCTCTTAGAATTTTTTTCCCCTGATTTCCCAAATATATAATTTTTGTTTTAACTGTAGAAGCTGCCGTCCTAGTTACATACTGTGAAGCATTAAAAAATCTGACATATATATATATATATATATAATATATATATTAATATATATATATATATATATTATATATATAATATATATATATTAATGTATATATATATTAGTATATATATATATATTATACTGGTTTATATATATATATATATTATATATATTATTATTATTATTTAATTATTTAATTTTTATTATAATATTATTATTATTATTTATTATTATTAATTAAATTTTAATTAAAATTATTATTAATTATTAACTTGTAACTAAAATATTTTAAAATTAGTAAAGCAAAATAATGCGTAATACAAATGCCTTTTTTTCCAAAAAAATCGAACTCAAAATTGCAAATTATTTCGTACGATTTCACGGAAACTTCGCAAAATTAAAAACTCGTCAAACTTACGTCTATAGCAACAGTAAAAAACATGCTTGTAACAAATTTGACCACCATATATTATATATATAATATATATATATAATATTATATAATATATATATAATATATATATATATATATATATATATATTATATATTATATATTAATATAATATATATATTATATTATATATTATACCATAAACCCCCCATTTAAACACATCCATAAAAAGAAATAATAGAAACATCCATACTATTGTATTTCTCGTACATAACACTCACTCTAATATTTGGTAATCATCCCTTGGCTTGTTTAATAACCATCTTGAGAGACCGTTTTAGGCCATGTTGGTGGGCCCGAGTGGTGCTGAACATTTCTTACCCGGACATGCCTTCACCATCACCCACAAGAAAATTTTATTTAGTCTAGAAGGTGTTTTAAGGGAGGGTCCCGACGGTTGTGGCCTAGCAAGCTTTCCTTTTTTCCATGAAAGTTCCATGGCGGTTTCTCCGTTGGAGTTGGAGGGTCAGGCTAATTTAAAGGTCAATCCAGAACGGTTAAGAAATCATCAGCCAAAAGAACTTTTTCGGTCACCTCCTCTCTTTCCTTGTGACATGGTGCCCATCCATGAGTTTCATAATGGGGGACCACCACGAGCCCAAACTATTACCGACACGAAAAACATCCCCAGACGGTTAAATACAGGCTGAAGCCATGAAAGATTCCGGGTGCTTTCAGCTGTGGGTACGGTGGTAGGCTGAGTTGGGGTTTTCTGGCTTGACAAAGAAAGGGTCGTCTTCACACCAATCACCTGACAGGATGGTTACGTAAAGACCTTGGAAGGTGTGCTTTTCATCAGATTCATCAGACCGCATCATCATCTTCTCTCACTGATATGGTGTCCAATCTATATATTTCTTGGCGAAATTAAGACGTTTCTTCCTCATGGTCTCGGTGAGAAAAGGTTTCTTGGGGGCGATGCGGTTGGGAACGCTTTTCAGTAACAGGGGGTGATATTTCTTTTCAGCTGTGAGGCAGTCAAACGAGGGTTATTAGTCACTTTATTTCTTAGTAAGTTGTCTGTTGCTTTAGAAGTTTACCGTTGCCTACCAGAGATATGTTTGTAGGACTTAACATCAATTGGTGGGAGCCCATAAGCTGCAGCAAGCAGGCGCTTACGGTACTTTTACCTTGACCAGAACGAGCACAAATTTAATATATGAAGACCTTCTCCTTCGAGAGGGAAGAACGAGGACTAAGCCCGGTCGACACGCCATCAAAAAATATCCGTACAGCCCGCCACAGGCGTTAGGAGAGGTTAGGTCAGGTTGGGTTAATTAGGTTAAGTTTTGTTGGATTCGTTAAAAGAACTAAATAATCAGATTTTTTTTTTTTTTTTACAAATGTCGACCATTTCGGAAGAAACAACTCAACTATTCTAATATTTGAACGTTTAATCCTGGGCAATTGAAGCTATGGAGCAACAAACACTAAACAACTGTACTTAATTACGTCCAGCTAATAACTGACGAGTGACGAGGTCAGCTGCTGTAACTCAAGCATAGTGTATCAATAAATTAATCTTTGTGTCAAGTTTACCACTCAGACAATCAAACAAGATGCCAGATAGCACCGGATAGAAAAGTCTTGCCGAATAGCGTAAAGAATGTCAGAAATTTTCGTGTTTTTTTTTATAACACAGCACGGGTATGTAGCAAGATTTTTTGCGCCCACTATATATATATATATATATATATATATATATATATATATATATATATATATATATATATATATATATATATATATATATATATATATATATATATATATATATATATATATATATATATATATATATATATATATATATATATATATGTATATATATATATATATATATATATATATATATATATATATATATGGTATAGTGTTTTAGATTCAATATTAAACTGCATTAATTAAACAATAAATTATATTCTGAAAATAGGAAAAAAAATATTGAGTGGAAAAGCGATGGCTGTCAAAGGTTTATTATTAAAAGCAGCTAATACAGAAATAGCTTATAAAAAAATGCTTTTTCAATATGCAGAACAACAATGCCTTATTCATGAAAGTTTTCTCGTTTTTCAAAGTTGAAAAAAGATAAGAAATGAATTTGTTGTTTGACACACACTCCTGAAAAAGATAAATAAATAAATTATTGTTTGACACACTTTCCTTGTTCTCCAGATTTGACACCATCAATCTTTTCCTTTTTTTTCTCAAAATGCAAATTATAATCTTGAAAGTTGAAAATATTCAGTTTCTTTGCTAAACTTACATAAACTATTATAAAGCTATTTAGGAAAACAATTGAATAATGCCGTTGTGAAAGTAAGTGTATTGATTTTATTGAGACGAGTATAATTTTAAAAACTACACTTAAAATTTCCTATCTGTGTGCGCGAATGTATCTACACACACATATATATATATATATATATATATATATATATATATATATATATATATATATATATATATATATATATATATATATATATATATATATATATATACTATATATATATATATATATATAAAAGTTACGTTATTTAGCTATATGTTAATTCCTATCTATTTTCTTGATTAAATAAATCTATTACTTGTTTGTAGAATGCACTGATTTTTATTTCTTTAAGAAGTTTTTTCTCAATAGATATTAATGCTAAGCTGGAAAGTCTTTCCTCTCCCTTCGCCTTTCATGCGTAGGTATGAATTCGCTATAAATTTGAAAATGAGCCCTCAACTGCGGCACTGGTATCCGGAAGAGTCAATGCTAACTCGGTCAGTTTTGTAAGCTCTTGCAGAGTTTCATCTAATTCGTTATTTTTTAAATAGCGAAGTAATTCATAAATTGGTTTTCCTTTCAAATTTTCATCAGTGTGCATAACTAAGAGCTCATTTTTCAAGCGGTGAACGTCAAAAAAGGGGCTATAATTATCCTGCAATGATTTAAGCGCAAGATCAGGAAATCCATTTTTATTTACTTCGTGTTTCGTAGGATCTAAAAGTTCGAGGAATCTTATATTCTTTAAGTTATGGAATCTAATTTTAATTGCGCTGGAAAGAGAATCCAAAATATCTATAAATCTTCTGCAGGTAGTTTTTGGATAAATAGCAGAATCTTTTCTTCTTATAGGGAGGCTTAAACCTTCGACTTGTGACCAAAATTCATCAAACTTATCTCTCTTATTTTGAAGAGTAGTTAACATTTCATTTATTTTATTCAAACAATAGGATATGTCATAAATCTTGCTTCGTAGATTATCAAATATTACATTTGTGTACGGAAAAATATTTGCAAATATACTCAACAAGATGTTGAAATCATAATCTTCGAAATTACTTAACATTGCTTGGGGGCATGTTTAAGTTTCCCTGTCTCAGTTGCTAGAGTTATCAACAATATCTTGAATAGGTGAATGAACCCTACTTTATATTGCAAAATATTTTCAACAAGGCAACTGTTATAATTCCAACGGGTAGGTGCTACCTACGGTAATCTCTTCTTAAGTTCTGTATCTGAAAGGTACACACGCTTTGGTTACTTTGAAAATAATTAAAAGAAAGATTTAAGTTTTTCAAAGAACTGACTGCATTCGTTGATCTTCGTTAAGTATTGAGACAACACTAAATTCAATCTATGTACCATACAATGAATGAACATTGCTTTTGGATACTTTCCTCTTACACTTTTGAAGCCCATTTAATTCACTTGACATCATATTTGCACCGCCATAAGTTTGCGCAACGAGTTTCAAACCAATATTAAAGTCGTCCACTAAATTAAACACAATTCCAAGATATACCTAAAGCAGTTCGATCTGCACTAACATTCATAAAACCTAGAAATCTTTCACAAATTGCATAATTTTGTTCACACATCCCACCATTTTTGAACTCACGGAAGTTGTTTCAGCATCGGTTGTTTCATCTAAAATAATAGCCACTTACCTGGAATCATTAATTTCATTCCTAATTTTATTTAAAAGAACTTTTCAGACACAATCATTAAGATAATTTTGAATCTGAATTGACAGGCCAGAAAAAAAAACATTAGACTGCTATAAATGAGATTCAAGTAAAGGATCATATTTCTTAATAAAATTTATCAATCCTACGTAATTACCTCTAAAAGCTAGTTCTTTTTCATCTAAATAGCATACCGTACTACATCAATCAATCTTTTCAAAGATTGATTCAATGAGATTCAAGTAAAGGATCATATTTCTTAATAAAATTTATAAATCCTACGTAATTACATCTAAAAGCTAGTTCTTGTTCACCTAAATAGCATACCGTACTACATCAATCAATCTTTTTAAAGCGTCTCTATTTCGATTCACCTTTTCATTGTGCATTTTACATTCAATTTATGTTGATTATTTAGTGAGATATCAATTTGTGGTGATTTTCCAAATCTTGCTGATTTTAGTTCAGAAACCAACCAGGTGACTGGTAGAATTTTCATGTCTCTTAATCGCCTTATGCATATTATTCAAATCGTTAAATAAGTTTGAGTTCCACGTTTCTAATTCATTATTAAATAGTATGCACGGCCAGAAAAACAATTTCCGGTTAACCAAAGAGATTTTTTGTACTGACTTATATTGAATTTGCGAACGAATTATTTGCCTGCGAAGTTATGCCAAGGTGTGGAATAGGCCTGCCACATTTTAAAATCTTTTCTTTTTCGCCGTAAGGTAAAACATTGAATTTTGTTTTTAATAGGTATTCAATTACACAATCAAATTTGTCTTCACCTTCGCAATTTATATTCATTTTAAATATAAAATATAAATCACTTTACAGATATAAAATTTCATTTTCAGAAGAGTATCGACTTCTTGCACGAATGACAGAATGAGATTGTTGAAGTGCTTGTAGACATTATGGTCCAAATTTTTAATATATATATATATATATATATATATATATATATATATATATATATATATATATATATATATATATATATATATATATATATATATATATATATATA
>JABUQX010032477.1:12500-17500 GCA_015478945.1 Trachelipus rathkii
TTTTTTAAGTAAAAAATTACTAATATTTAAGTTTAATGAATAATGTTACTCACTACTGGCTGTTGCTTCTTAATTTCCACAGTTTCCTTTCCACTTTTCAACAAACTTGTAATTTATTATTGTAGAAAATGTTGTAAGAATCCTAAAACTGTAAAAACATTTTAAGACAGTTCGACTTCATCTATGAAATTCATACTCACACCCATAAGAACACAACATCACGCTTGAGAATTTAAAAAAATGGCGCTTTTTAATTATATAAAGATATTTTCCTTTGCAAAGGTTCAATAGTTCCTGATATTTAAAATATTAATTGTTCAAAATTTAATATTAGAATTTAAATTAAATAAAATCAAAAATTAATGAAATAATATATATATCTATATATAATTATATATATATATAATATATATATTTATATTTAATTTATAATATATATATTATATGATATATATATATATATTATATTGTGCTGGTATACACGATTTATCTTATAATAGTATATATATGAAGGTTTTACATATGTACATCATTTAGATAAATATCATATATTATTTCTATGAATAATTTAGATCTCGTATTCTTGGGTATAATCGATATCACATTATAATCGAAAATCGATTAAAAACTTAAATTCGATAGTCAGAAGAAACTTAAGTATAACCCATATATACTATTAGTATATATTATATATAAATATTATATATAATTATATAATATATTACTAATATAGAATATTATATGTATATATTAAATAAATATATATATATATATATATATATATATATATTATATAATATATAATATATATATTAGCTGTCATCAGTGGAAAATTTGTAAAATAAAACAGACATTTAACGTATATTCGTTACGAATTTTGAAATATTATTTACTTAATTAACACATAGTATGAGCACCTGTTTCTTTATCAACGAAGTTTAAGGAATTATTGATATTTATGGGAAATCTTTACTCTTAAATTTAATTTAAAATCCTGTAAAAACGCTTGTAAAGTTGATTAATCATTAAATATGTCAAACAAGTCTTATAAATTCAGTTTTAACTTAGGAAGAAAAGAGATGAAAGTATTCATAGAATAAAGCTTACCTAGCAAATCACGTTGTCATGGCAACATAATATATAAATATCATGATTGCCAACATTATTTCATATCAATCATTTAAAATTTGAAAAAAAAATGTTCAGCAGCTCTTTTCATCAACTGTGTTTGTAGATACATGTATAATTTATGTTTATTTGTGTATATATATTTATTAAATGTGTTTGAACACTTGTGCCTTTATTTATATTTTGTGAATCATTTTTTACTAGAATTAGTTTTTGCTCTGCGTGATGTTTGGTCAGGATTTAATCCGAATATTTTTGACTGTTAATATTAATGTTTTTTTGTTTTTTTTTAAGATTCTCAATGTGCATTATAACTTTTTAAAAATTTTTGTTTCCTAAATTGCATTTTAATTTAGGATTTTGCTGATTACATTGAACGACAGAAATTTTGTTAAATGGATATCATGAACTGTTTCTTATGTATTTCGGTACGCTGAAAACGAATATAACCTCCAAATTTGCACAACGGGCTTAGTTTATTTTGTAATTTTACATATTACATAAACTAACAATATAATTCGGAGTATAAAATGTCTTGTTTTGTTTAACTCTATTTTCTTGCGATTTTATGAAAAAAAGGTGATCGCCAGTAATATAAAGCGTATAATAAGTAGGAACCAAAAAATTGATAAAATAAACGCCAAACATGATAAAACATGTTTAGCGAACTCGATAAAAATAAACCTCGGTCTGACGTTTTTCATGAGTTATTTGCCTTCAATTTGTATCTGGACGTTGAATGTGGTTTGTGATATTAAATATTGTTTGATTTATATATACTATATATATATATATATATATATATAATATATATATAATATATATATATATATAATATATATATTATATATATATATATATATATATTATTATATATAATATTATATAGTTATATATATATAGTATATATACAAATATACGATCAAATTGTTTAATTTCACTTACAGATCAGATACCTTAATTAAAATGCCACGAAATTGTAAAAATGATCCAAACAAATTTTGTTACATTTATGATGAGGTAACGTTGAAGTCCCAAATGAGGAATATTACTCCCTTAATAAAAAAAGCATATAAACTTTATTTTGAAATTAAGCTTGGTGATCAAGATAAATCTTGGGCACCTCATCTTTGTTGTGCGTCTTGTGTAACATTACTTAGTTGTTGGCTTAACGGACAGTCCAGACATATGCCATTTACAATTCCAATGGTATGGAGGGAACCAAAGGATCACGCAATGGGCACTGTATATTTTGCATTACAAAAATTGCTGGAATAACAATCAATGAACAAGAATGAACCAGTTAAATTATCAAAACCTAACTTCGGCTATTAGCCCTGTCTCTCACAGCGAAAGGCTTTCGCTATCCCTGCACGCACCTGAAAATGTGAATCTGCTGTCAGAAAACTCTGACGAAGAAGAAGATTTACAATTACGTCCAGAAAATGACAACTTTGAAGAACTTGATTATGATGGAATGTCAACAGAACTCATAGAATTAATCAGCATGAACTCAATGATTTAGTTCGCGATCTATCATTGTCATAGAAATCGGTAAATATGGCCATCCAGATTAAAGGGTTTGGAATCTTCCTTGAGAAGGGAAGCTACAATTTCCCTCTACGCGACCGAAGAAGAATCGACGCTTTTTTTTCGGGTAGACTTCCATTTAGTGTATGTCGTACTGATGTTGATTCATTAATTAGGAGAATTAGGAAGACTGTCGATGATCCTATAGGAATCGGAGATTCTTTATCAGATTCTTCTAAACTCCAGTTTTAAAATAAGAAGTGCTTCTTCATAGATGGAAATGTGAACTTTCCGACTCCTATTGCCTAGGGAGCCCATTCTGAAAGAGACCTACGACAAATGAAAATTTGTTATCAAAAATACGATACGAACAGCATTCTTGGAATATATGCGCGATTTAAAAGTTTATAAGCACTTTGTTAGCTCTCCAACAAGGAATACTAAATTTTTGTTTCCTATGCAGTGGGATAGCCAGAAATCGCAAAAATCATCTTGTCAAGCAAGCAATGGCCTATGAAAGAAATCTGATACCTGGAAATAAAAATGTAATTTTTCAACCACATGTGAAACCTGAACTCGTATATCTTCCTCTTTTGCACCATCAAACTCTGGTTAATGAAAAATTTTTAAAAGCTATGGATAAGAAGTGTCCCAGGTTCCCATAACGTAAAAAAAAATTCCTAGTACCGTGAGCTTTAAAATTAAAAGAGGGTATATGTTTTTAGGCCCATCAAATAAAGGAGCTAATTTGTCAAAGAAACAGGCAGAACTATTGGCATCTAGATTAAAGGGTTGGAATCACCTCGTAGGAGACTGTCATAATCCTAAGGAATGGAGCAATATTAAGGCCGACAACTATGAAGAACTAGTTTCCGAACTCCTTCGAAATTATAAAGCAATGGGATGTAACATGCCCCTAAAAATACATTACCTTCATTCACACTTGGACTTTTTTTCTAACTGCAATCTAGGCGCTATAAGCGATGAACATGGTGAGCGATTCCACCAAGATATTTCAACTATCGAAAAACATTATCAGAGAAATTGGAATCCAAATATGCTTGCAGACTATTGTTGGGGACTTAACCTTGCTCAGGTAGCCCTCTTTAAAAATCACATAGTTGGTAGACGTTGGTCAAATTTTTCACGGCTTACTTAACCTTATTTAAACCTTTATTTTGATAAACTAGGTTATTGTTTGATTATATTTGATGCATACATCTTCAAAGGGATGACTGAGACAAACTTTCATGAAAACAAAATTTTTTTAAAACCTTTTATAAAAACACAGTTACTTTTTTAAAAGAAACCCCAAAAAAACACCATATTTTTTTAATATATAATAAAAAAAACATAAAACTTTTTTTTTAATTAAAATTTTTATGCAAATAAACAAAAAATGTGTAGAATCCTCGATATTTTCATCCACATCGACATTTATGACTCTACTGCCTCCAAGAAATCAAATGAAAGTGGCTCTAATTTTTTTTATGTAAAAATGAAATATTTCTATCTACATATGCAAACATATGTGCTATTTTAGGTATATTATACTATATATATATATATATAATATATATAACTATATATATATATTAATGTATATTATAATATTATATATATATATATATATATATAATATATATGATATATTATATATATATAAATATATATGGGGTTGAACGGGTTGCAGGATCAAACAACCTATGAAGTGACGAGGTACTTGCACAATCCTTCATCATCAATCTCAACCATATTTCTAATTTTTCTTGGAGTAAGAACTAACTCTCTTTTCCTTTTGTTCATATTCATATTTCCAAAACATTCCGCTATTTTACTAACAAATCCATCACTCTCTACGGAGTCATATCCCACGTCATCCTCACTTTCACAGTCTGAGGATTCAAAAAGAGAATTCCCTTCCAAATATGATTGACATATATATATATATATATATATATATATATATATATATATATATTATATATATATATATATTATATATATATATATATATAAATAATAAATATATATATAATATATAATATATATATTATATATATATATAAATATATATATATATATATATATATCTATATATTATATATATATATATATATATATATATAATATATATATATATATATATATACTATAATATATATATATATTATATATATATATATATATATATAATATATATATATTTTAATTATTATATATATATATTATATATATATCTATATATATATATTAATATATATACATAACTGTATATATCTATATATATATATATTATATATATATATATATATACTATATATATATATATATATATTATT
>JABUQX010032477.1:35000-50616 GCA_015478945.1 Trachelipus rathkii
GGAAAGCCAATATTTTGATTACTACTTGGATAAATAAAAAGGGGTAAATAAAATAAATTTGTCAAAATCATTTTAATTACATTATAAGAAAATCTGTTCCACGTTACATTACTTTACATTACTTTACATTACTTAAGAAATGATATTTTAACAAATTCAAGTATTATGTGCACATAAATAAACAATGGGAAATTTATAAATTGGCTTCATCAGCTTCATGACTATCTCCGTCGGTGTAATCAGGTGGATACAAATTACCACAAGTTAAGCTGTCGGCATTGCAACTACACATTTCTGTGCAATGAAGATTGTTTGCTAAATATTTGCAAGGTAATGAACATCGGTTCTTCCCACATGAACATTTAATCAGCTTTAGAAGGGACTCCGGGGCACATGGCTCTTCACACATAACAGTGGTAAGCAGTCCCTCTTCCACTCACCAGCCGTGCCTAACTTGATTAGGGATAACCGGATTTCGTTTATCACCTTTTGACTACACAGGTGCTTGAAAGTTAGCTCTCTTAAGTGCAGGTGCATGGGAGCCTCTAGTAAGAGGCAACTTGTCTCCAAGGGCTTTCTTGGTCGTGAACATTGGCCACCGTAATTCTGCAAGTTACATTGTTGAGGTATGTGCCTGATAAACCAGGCAAATAAATGCTTCCAACTGATACAAAATATCATCAGGTACTGACTCACTGGTACCAAGCTTCTGCAAGATAATAAGTTCTTCTTTACTCGCTGAAATAAATAATTCCCAATATGATAACTTTCCCATCCGAAACAAACTTCCGGTGGCGTTACAACCTGATAATGAGTGAAATCCTGGCAATGCTGAGGCTTTTAATGCTCCGAGTGATACAAATATGTTTTGTACTGATATTTTCTCGCCTGAGGTTGTCACAAAGAATTTGTGTTCCGGAAGTCTTGGGTGGTATCTTAGTAGCAAAACTAAGATATGTGTCTTCTGCAAACACTAGTAGTGTATCTGCACCTATCTTTGGCGGTAAGGGAATGTAGTAAGATTTTTGTATCTTCTTCTTCTTGACTACTCTTTGAACAACCCAAAGATCAATGCGGCACATAAACATCCGTACGCCACGAAACAAAACATTTCTTTGCTGCTTTCTTGGCATGACTTAGCATTTTGCAAGGTAGGTGGTTAATTCATATTTGGCACGAGTGTGTGACAATATCTTTTTCATTTTTATCTTTAAATTGTCAGTGGTGTCGCATATTTTGTACTGTGTTGCTACACCTCCGTGGAGCCTCAATCCTCAAGTAAGATTCTTAATTGATTTTTCTAAGTAGGTGTCGTAAACAATATGAAGTTCATCATACTGCCACTATTTCCTTTGGATCTTTTGGGTGAACACATCAGCAAGATCTTCAAAGGTTTTCACTGCGATGGTTTTATCAAGAGCCTGCAATTCTCCAATTACTTACACGATTGCAACCCAGATATTTATTTGGTGAGCTTGAACAGATGGTAAGGAGTTTTTTTGCAGTGGGTTAAAAAACTGACTTCAAGATATGAATTAGCTTACTTTTAGCTGGATTTTGATGCATTGTTTTATTTCGTGCAAATATGGATCTAGGCACAACCGACATTTAAATCTTCCCTTAGGTTGTGCGTAGGTCTATTTCTCGTTGAGATCATGCGACAATCAAAAGTCATGCAAAAAGGGAACGATCTGCATTCAACTCTGTTATGGATCCAGCAATCTTTACTTTTATTTGTTTGTT
This sequence comes from Trachelipus rathkii, assembly GCA_015478945.1. Lineage (NCBI taxonomy): Eukaryota > Metazoa > Arthropoda > Malacostraca > Isopoda > Trachelipodidae > Trachelipus > Trachelipus rathkii. Next base: position 36,744 of record JABUQX010032477.1, read on the forward strand.
GGTGGTAGAACATAGTTTTAGTTTATTCTTTTTTATAGGTGCCCAGAGACTGACTGATCCATCAAGAAGTCTCTCTGACTTGAAGGCTTCATACAAATCTGTTCCTAATGATTCAATTCGGCTAACATCTGATGTGATTTGCTTGCTGAATACAGCCTTTGTTGTTATGTTCATGAACTCGGGACCCTCGAATTGAAAAGAATTTCCAATACGCTCCAGTTCACCATATAGGATTGAAATGGCTTTATCTTGGGCTTTAGCAGCGGTTTCATTATTTAAATGGTGCTTTCTAGCTTCCGGTTTGAATGAACTACCACACATACTCAGTGTTTCTTGTGATACCCTTTGGAGCTCAGGTGCTGTTAAGAAAAAGCGAGCGAGAGCACTCGGTTGCTGTGTTATTCCAACCAGTCCTCCCACAACTTTCATTGCTCTGTTTTTATGTTCTAGTGCCTCATCACAAGCTAGAGCACAAAACGGTATGTTAGAATTATTTACTACCCAGTTGCCCTTTTCGAACTCATGCCAAATATCTGGATCTGATTCTTTCAAACTTCTCATATCAGCAAGGTACCAAACGGTCATTCCAGAATAGTTTGTCAAATCTAATGCAAAGAAGTATTTTACGAAATCTTCTAGTGAAGAAAGATGCAGATCCCAATCAGCAATCCTGACATATCTCAAGAACAGTAACAAACAATCAATCATTCTCATGTATTTTCGTAACATTTCGAATGTTGGTTTAGTTCTTCCTGTTGTTCATCAAACGTTTTCATATTGTTTAAGATATCACACTTCTGCATCACCAAGATCAGTTTAGTAAGACATTTTTGTGCGCCAGTTTCATTGAATCTGGCTAGTAGCTCTTGCAATTCATTATAAACACTATGTTTTCAAACTTTCATGTTATTCAAAGAAATACTGAAAGAAGCAATATTGCAAATCGACTAGGGTACGAATGTTTATTTCAACTGTACGTCTGAACTCCTTAACTGAAATGATTTGTTTGACCCAGTTGCCCTTTTCAAACTCATGCCAAATATCTGGATCTAATTCTTTCAAATTTCTAATATTGGCAAGGAACCGATCGGTCATTCCAGAATAGTTTGCCAAATCTAACGCAAATAATTATTTGAAGATCAACTTGTGATATAAGTAGTTGCTGGACTGGCTTATAAAGACTCGAGTCGAGTCAAGACACATTTTGAATTATTATTACCACAGATGTGTTTATTGACAAGTTCCAGTTAGGGGAGGAAGGTTAATTTAACTAAATGAGCAGAGGAGCTATCCAGTATTATCGGTAGGACACAAACTCGTGCCTTCCTTTCCGGGACATCCAGTAACGCTGAATTAAAGGCTGACCATGTTGGTATGTGTGTGGCTCCCTTCGTTTGATCCAATGCATCTGACAGGTCAACTCCTGGACTCTCTATGTCATATGTTTCTTGTGATTCACTCTGTAATTCGGAATACGTTGCGTGTTCTGATGACCACTTTACACATTTGCTCAATAGCCACGCCATATCTAGAGAAACATATTGTGATAGATCTGTTTTGGTCGAACATAGTACTTCTTTCGTAAAAGTTGGGTTTACTGGCTTAATGTTCTTTGGACCTTTGTATTCCATTAAAGTGGTCATACATTGAGGAAGAATTGTTAATAAGCGACTTATCGTTGGACCTGAAACTACTGTCATTTCAGTACTGGTCTTCAGATAAGCACTCTTGGTAGCAGACCATGACTGTTCCATGTAGAGTTCCTTTACCATCAGGAGTATCTTCGAGGAAATCTATATTATCTTCTGCACAATACATAAACCTCCTTCTGACAAAGTCGTGTGAATATACACCCCAGTGAGACAACCAATTTCATTCTTTCTTTGATTTAAGTTCTCTTATTATGGTTTTTAAAATTAACCAGTAGCATTAATAGGGGATTTTACTTTTTACTATATAATCAAACGTAACTCAAAATTTATCATTGGCTTTGCTTTCAAGGAACGAGCTCGAGTTACGGCAGTTGAGTCTCTTGAAAGGAAAGGAAAAGTTTGATGTTGGTAGAAATTGGTATTGAAATTAATTGGAGTTCTTTCTCATAATTTAATAGATTTAAATGAAGAAACAACGGTAACCCTTTCAAATGATTTATCCCGATATTGAAGACACTATGGCGCCCAAGTAATGAAAAGAAGAATTGCACGTTTCTCCGCATTTCTACAGCTAGCAGGTTATTTTTTCTCTCCTTGCTTCGGAGCCTTCATGAAATTGTAAGTACGGTACAATTTCCAAAACAAGTAAGTGTCTACAAAATTTTTGTTATTTTAGCAGTATTTATCTATTTATTTACATCTATTATTTATTATATAACAATAAAATTAAAGTTTAATTAATTTAACACTCCAATTACAACACCTCGTTGAATCTAGTATTTTATCCAATTAAAAATATATAAATTTGAAAAAAAACAACAACGTAACTATCGATTCTTACCAAACCAGCCTAAATAAGCTCCAAGAGCTCGAAGAGGCTAAGCAATGAAGAAAAGAACATATAATTAGGTCCACCAAAACAATAAATAGTCTTAAAATTTTATTAGAAAATCCAGACCCCGAATTTAAAAAGATCTCTAGTAAAGTAAAAAGTTAAAAGACCATCAGTCTTGACCTCACTTAATTTAATAATCAAATACACTCTCATTTAGATGAGACAAAATATTTAAGTGACGATGAGGAGTGTTTTGAGATCAATAACGTATTCAACGTATTATAATTAAAGCTCAAACACTTGTAGACACACACAAAAAAACTCCAATTGCTGTTCAGAATCATGCGTTTACAAACCCACTTTGTATAAACCCTTGAGTAGAACCATCCCCACCTTCAGTGGTAATATTTTAGATTTCGAACGGTTCAGAGAAATATTCGAATCGGCTGTGGAAACAAAGGAATACAGTGAAATGGATAAATTAGAAAAGCTTTTCCAGCATTTAAAAGGCACCGCATCAAAATTATTGTCCGAATTTGTGCTCAATAACGATAATTATGAAAAAGTATTACAAATGTTGAAGAGCGATTTTGGGAATAGAACCAGAGTTGTAGAGTCATTAGGTTTAAAATTAATTTCCTTCCCTCCCCTTCGTTATGATTACACTGAATTATATCAGGTTAAAGATGATATTCATTGTTACGTAGAATCCTTAAAAACAAAGGTCATGAAAGGTGACTGCTCTTCATGTAGCACTATCTTGGCACAAAAATTGCCAAAAGAGCTAAAAGCCGGAGCCGGAGTCGGAGCCAGATCCTGGGTATAATTTTTTTTCAAGAAATATGTTTTGTCGAGAAAAAAGGGATTGCTAGAACGATCTGAGCAATTTTAAAATGGTGTAGAAACCTTAGTCGGAGTCGGAGCCGAAGCCGGAGCCGGATCTTGTATATAAATTTTTTTCAACAGATATTTTTTTAGGTGAAATATTTATTGCCAAAAGAAGTGCTGAACAATTTTCAAATAGTGCAGAAATCTTAGTCGGAATCAAAGCCGAAGCCTGAGCCTGAGCCTGAGCCTGAGCCTGAGCCTGAGCCTGAGCCGGAGCCGGAGCCTGAGCCTGTTGGCGGAGCCTGAGCCTGAGCCTGAGCCTGAGCCTGAGCCTGAGCCTGAGCTGCAGCTGCAGCTGGAGTTGGAGCTGTATCTGGGGCCGGGGCCAGGGCCGGGGCCGGGGCCGGGGCCGGGGCCGGGGCTGGGGCCGGGGCCGGGGCCGGAGTTGGAGTATAAGTCTGAATAGAAAAAATTATCTTTTCTTTCTTCTAAAACTAATAAAACTAAGGTTTATTTTCTTCAAATTTGGTACAAACCATATCCATATATACATCAATAGGATGACCTTTATATTAAATGTTTTTATATATATTTTCTTTCAAAAATAAATTTGGAAATAAAGTGTATAAACGAATTTTATTACTAAACAACATACGAGTATTTTGATTCAAAAGACGTTGAAATATCTTTAAATTTAAAGATTTTATTTGAATTTCTATTTAAAAAAAAAAAAAAAATCTCCCTCTTCAGTCGCAAAAAGATGATCATTTTTTTTTTTAAATTCAAGATTCTCAAAGATACAATGGCTATTCATAAAAGACGTTTTCTTTTAAAAGATTGAAATATATCGGATACTTATGAAACTGTCTCTCCTTAATGTGGAAAATATTTTCCATCATAAATATTTAAGGCTTGAACTAAAGATTTAAAAGGTTGATAATTCTGGGTTCAGGATCATCAATCCATAATAAAATTTTGAATTTTTTTAAATAGATATTTTGGGTTTAAAGAGCAATTTTTTTTTCATTCATTTTCTTATTGATTTTTTAAAAATGTAATTATTAGCGATCCAGTTCATATTAATCAAATAACGTTTCTCTCTCTCTCTCTCTCTCTCTCTCTCTCTCTCTCTCTCTCTCTCTCTCTCTCTCTCTCTCTCTCTCTCTCTCTCTGAATGACGTCACAGTCACGTAGTAATCTCTCCGTTTGTCTTTCTTTTATCTTTTTAATAGAGTAATCAACATCTCTCTCTTTTTATCTTTAAATAGTTAAAAAATAAAGTTTTTAGTTATGTGAATCTTATATATATAATATATATATATATATATATATATTAGAACTATATATATATATATATATATATAATATATATATATTATATATATATATATATATATTATATATATATATATATATATAATATATATATATAAATATATATATATATATATTTTTCATTTATATATTATATATATTATATAATATATATATATATATATATATATTATATATATATATAAATATATATATATATATTTATATATATATATATATATATATTATATATATATATATATATATATATATATATATATATATTATATTTTATATTATATATATATATATATATATATATATAGTACTAGTTGAGAGCCAACCGATTTCGATAGGAAGGAATAGAGCTATCGGTCTGAAACTTGGTATATGGTTATTGTGTGTGATAAACTGATAACACATCGAAATTTCAAGTCCCTAGGAATGTATATAGGGGGTACCTCCCCCGAGAGCGATAGGTGAAATATAACCGCTACGGCTCCTTGTTGCTGCTTTCCTTTTCCGAGCGAAGTTAGGCTTAGCGGAATTACCAATCGACCAGGTGGAGTCACATGGTTTTTTGTGACCGTAGGTGACCCCTGATGGGGTTGCAAGAGCCCTTAGCGCCAAGGACAAATTCGTCCTGAAAACATGGTTAGGCTTAAAGTATCGGGCTAAAATTTGGATGTGAGCTATATGGATGACGTATCTCGGTCGGACGAGATTACGTTCCCCTGCGTCCCCCCGAAAAGGGGGGACGCTGCCCCCTAAAAATTAAATTGATCGTAGAAGATTGAAACTTGAGGCTGGGTAGAGGATTTTCGGAGTTGGAGACAGAGTTGAAGTCGACAATGCTCTACCCTAGTCGAGAGTCTCAGTCCAGGGCCCGCGGACTGCGGGGGGGCTTCGGGGTTCTCTTAGATTTTCGCAAGAACAGATAGGATAAGAAATTGCAACAGTGAAACAAACTTTTATGTGTGTGTGAAATTGGCTCTTCCAGCCCCAAAAACCCAAACTGCAAATAAAAATTAAGGGGCAAGATAAGGAAAAAAATGAGTAAGTAAGAAGTACAGGACATGAGGTAAAAAAAAGGTATCAGGAAGGTAAGAAGAGTATGATGAAGAAAAGAGTGTCATAAGACTTCTTAATGTAAGGTATGTAGGAGTTGACAGCTGCATGCTAGAGCATCGGGCGTTCTCCGGCTGTGCTGCGGCTGCCGACCTGAGTTATTAACCATGACTTTGTAAGTGTAGTTATATTCTACAGCAATATTCGCGGTAGTTCTTTTTAAAACTTTATGTCGTTTCAGTTGGTATTCTTGTAGGCATTTCTCCGATTAATATTTACCTCGACAAAATGGTTTCAGATCATCAGAACATATTTAGTTCAAATAATACTTTTAAAGAAATATAAAAAATAATTATATATAACTCAAGCATTTTTATTCGTTATTTGTTCTCTATGAGCTTTCGAAATTTACGGCTTTTTCTTCAGAGCTCGTTTATAGATCTCATAATAATGCGTAACATCAGTAATCAATTTTGTGCAAGCATCAGAGCCATCATGACCAGGCCAGCCAGTCCGCCTTTCTGATGACACTTTGTTTTTTAGGTATTCTAGACTGTCTTAATCTCAATGATCTATATCTAGTATCCTATTTAGATTCATGATGATCTCAATTATTTTTTTCTAGTGTCTAAAAAAATATAGATGTATTTACGAATACGCCGGGCTAAAAGGCAGATAGAATGACAAAGTAAAATCAGATATAATTCTATATAAACCTAATGACATCCCATCACAAAACATCCCTCCTTGTCGGTGTCTCATCCCACTGATACTAATAGCTTCGTTCAACATTTCTTAGGTATCTAATATATGCTTCTATTTGTATTCTCATCAGTCACAATTTTTTTTACTTAAAGTTTATTTGGTACGGTTTTACATTACCGCATAAAATTCGGAAAAGCAGTATATAAATTTTGAATCAGGCGTGACACAATTTAAATGCTGACAAAAGCTTTTCTATTTATCCATTTCACTGTATTCCTTTGTTTCCACAGCCGATTCGAATATTTTCTCTGACGCGTTCGATAATCTACATATTCCACACTAGAAAGGTGGATGGTTCTCTCAAAGGGTTTATACAAGTGGGATTTGTAACGCATGATTCTGAACAGCAATTGGAGTTTTTTGTGTGTGTCTACAAGTGTTGAGCTTTAATTATAATAACTGAATACGTTATTGATCTCAAAATACTCCTCAATGGGAATACTTAAATTTATTTGTCTCATTAAATGAAGTGATTTATGAATTATCTAAAATTAAAGTGAGGAATACAAACGTAGCCACTCATCCAACGCACTTGCGCTTATCCTCAATCGTTATGCATCTCATTGTTTTATCATTTTGACTCTATTGAATCTAGCGTAATTGATTTCATATGTCTCCTAATTTTTTCGTAGAGCGCTTAATATTTTATGTAACATGATAATTTATCAAATGAGCCCTACTAAGTCATAGTAAATCTGGGTTGAGGATAGGATCAGTAACACTCTAGATAAACTCTAAACCATACTGCCTTTCGACTCACTTCTTCATCTGCTTACATTATCAATCTTCTCTCGCCTTGCTAGCTTGTCAAACGTGATTGAGTCTATCTTGATGGTTTTATGGACATGTTCGAGATATGAAATTTGTATATAACGTTACAGATATAGATCTAGAATATTTCTTTTATCACGAATAACAAAATGTTATTTAATATGTATAACTTGTTTTACAAGAGTTTTCGAATCATAATTAAACTCTAAGAATTCAGACCTAACATATGCCGAGGTGTTTGTAATTGGATTTAACATTAATTAATAGCCAATTCTGATAATATGTAATAATAATTACAACGACAAACTATGACCATCATACTATAAGATCCGCTAAGATAAAAATAACGTATGCTAACATTAACAGCTAACATAGGTCCACCAATTCGATTCTTCTTAATAGTAACTATAAATGTTTAGAGATAATTGATACCTATGTGACATAATATACATGCACAGAAGACTCACGACAAGAAGGAAGAGAGAAAAAAAACTGCTAGCATTGAAATGAACAATGTCGGAGTACGATAACTCTACTGCAAACATATTCACCTACATGACTAATATGCTCTCTAATTACTTGGGTCTCACAATTAACCATATAGTATGTACAGTTGATATAACTTCGAAGAAATGATTTCGATTCAAACTCTATGGGCACACGAGGCTATATACCCTAGCTGGTAATATGAACAAACACATGCTTTAACATTTTTTACTCTCTGTAAAGTGCTAAACTATATGTATAACAAATATTACCTAGACTGTAAACGCAATCCATTATTTCAATACCAATATTCTACCAACAAGCAACTAATTATACCCTAGTACTGCATTACAAAAACGAAGACTTATCCTACTTGAACCAAAGATCATTACGCTACAATAAAGTCAACAGATCATCTCGAGGTGGTCTACTGTGAATGGAAAAAGTTTTCATTTTTTCTAATAATAAATACATATTCTCAATTGTAGTATACTTGAAATAGAGCAGTAATTAAGGTAAAATACTGCGTATTATAAAAACTTAATAAAAATCAATATAAAATAAAGAACGAGCTTTAGATAGTCAATCAGTCACTGATAAATTCATAAATTTTTTTAATTCTATTATAAATATATCGCAAGTGATATAACCATAAGGATTTTACAAAAGAATGAGTATATATGGTGCATATAATATAGTTTCATATGCATAATTCTATACTTCATATAATGTATTGTCACAAAACTTATGGACTATATTATTGAAACGGATAGACTGATCACGAATAAATGCTATTACACTCCAACAGTATAATTATGCATTCTATTCAGTATGGTGAACTAAAGAGAATCTCATTTTTCTGCGAGTCTGATAGTTTCAGATTCAACAGCACTCATTCTCGGTCAGAGGAAAATTCCAAGACAAGAGTCCAGCACGTTATATCACTTTTAACTCTTACAAACACGATACTGATAGTATGATTACAATAGCCGTCCGCGGTAATTAACAGGGTGGTTTTGATCTCGGACCGCGAAAGAAACGACCAAATTCATATGTTTCTGGTCGTATATAGACACATGACATTTATTAAATGCATAGTCTAATATGCTAGACTGACTAAAGAATCCAAAGAACGTAGTATATATGAAGTCCTCAAGTATGTCAAAAGCACCTGCGTCGTGAAGCAACTTTTACGATGACGATAAATGATTTATTCGTTTTATGGTTTGATTTTAAGCAATGTTGTACCTAGCTTTTCACAAGCAGAATATGCTTTCGAAACTTGAACATCTCTATTTCTCTAGGTGAAAACCCTATGACGAGCTGTAGACTGTCCTGAAGGTTATTGAGACAAGAATCTATAGAGTGATACATGTTCGGTAGTTGCCTCCGTACATAAGCAAACGGGTTTTCTCAAGTAATTCGTGTCAGTTCACTCGACAAGAACCAACAAACGTCATTTATTATGCTAATTTAAAACTCACGAGGAGTCCCAGGAGTTGACCCTTTCAGATGCGGTTTGAATGCAAATAAATTGAGCCACACTCCACTACACTGTTCTCATTTCATCAGTTATGAGTAGTCTATCCTAATGTACTAATCGAAATAATAATTCCAGTCATGTTAATGGACAATATTTACACCAAGTTGTAATCCGGACTAGACACAGTACCGTTAGTTGCTAGTGCTTGACTATATAATGCTCTGATTATGAACTCTTCAACAAAACTTGATAGAGCTCTATGTTATTTTTGTATACAATGTATCATTCTCTTGAATTGTGATACAACGCCATGTACAAACCTTCGGTATCATCCGGTTGACGCCACTTACATTTTACTATCCAAATGACAACCCTCGTTGCGACCATATAACGAAGTCTGCGGATCAGTCTTGCGAATGAATAATACCTAATCTGTGCGGCACAGAGTATGTAAGTAAGTATGCTCGAGATGTCTTGATCTAGACTGGTTAAGATCTTATCGTACCAGTCTCAGAAGCTACATTTTGTGACAGCGAACAAATGTAGCCTATCTTGAATGGAAATCGCTATGCCTGTAATAAACACCACATCTGCTGAAAATTGGTGTAGACACTAGAGTAGAGTTCGAAATACAGCTTTTTGCTCTATCAAGATTATCCGCTGCCAACATATCAGAAGAGGGATAAACAGATACGAGTATCGATCTGTACTCGCTACGGAACTGAGCCGAGTATCCTTTCAGATTTTCAGATGGATCCGGGGTATATATGAGTGATCATCCCCCAGGTCAAGAAACAACAGATCAATCTAATCACACAAGATTACAATGGTGATTAAGAACAGTTAAAGACGTTTTGATAATTATATACTCATTCAGTCCAACGTACACTTATAGTCGATTGTTGCTCAATACATTGGTTACATCATTCTAGTGTCTTTTTCATCTAATATATCGAGTATTAAAACATATGAAAAGACGCTTAATCTAGATAAGACCACATTTAAGTGTTTTATAATGAAAATCTTGCAAAGAATAGAGTTTAATACTAGCCAACAGAAGTATAAAATGCAACTAACACACATGGCCCTTAAACACCAGAACTCGCTCCACTTATACTATAAACCTCATTCTTTGGACTTATACATAGTTACAACACCAGAAGTGTGATAGCCTTTAATCACAACTCACTCTCAAAACATACTATAGTAGAAGTACGTTTGCACTGAACCATAGCAACAGCTTACAAACAGCTAACCCATTTTGCAAGAACGTTTAATCTCAAGCGTATCTCTACATATCAATGTCTCAATTAAGTTACCAGTTAAACAAATGTATACGTAATTAATGATTTTCATGCGAGAATGTCGTTGTATCTGTATATTTTCGGTATACTGCATTATGCTTAGAGATATTGTCAAATGAGAGTATCTTTGACTGATATATCTTGAGAATCCTGCATCAATTCATATTATCTCAGACTAGACCCTACGATTCTGGTAAACAAGGTTATTACTTCTATCTATTAAATTAATAGATATATTACATAGACTATTCTTATAGATGCAACCTATTAAATATACATCACTAGTGTAAGTGTACACGATCGACAAATTGTGTAATAGCTATCTAGACTTAAGCACAGATATAAGAAAGCCCTAGAGAGAATTCTAGACTGAATCTAGATTTTATAGCAGAGGTTTCCACACCGTAGCTAATCATCCTCGAAATAGTAGCAAACAATGGGTAGTTAAATAATTCCTTACACATTATTCGTTTTATGCTCTAGCTTCTGAGCATGGACCGAAAACCTGATGTACCATACACTATTCAAGGAGACTTCTTACAGAAATTCTTGATATTGGTTGGGAAATTATATCTTACCAACAATGAAACAGATTAGACAGTTAACTTTCGCTCGCAATTGACTTTCTCTAGTACATGTCACTATCCTTGAAAGCTCACAGATGGTTATATCACAATAGAACACTGATTGTGTCTATATAGTATATGCATGTAAGGCTCATTCACACGCGAAGAACTCAGAATCGAAAAAGCACGCTAACCTGTAAACATAATTTAAACAAAATGTAATTTATCCGCACACAGCCGACATAGCTGCTAAAAAGCAATAAACTATTAGATAATTCATGAATGAATGGTTGATCTGGAGCGTATTTCGTAGTACAATTTTTATGCTTTCTAGTAATTTCTCTCGAGGTGGCCCTTTAGAGTATGATCAGGAAAATAAAAACAGTCCAGATAAATGAGGTAAATCAATACCATCACACGCACTGTATTCAGCTCCCCGCAAATTCCCATCATTTACATCACTTAGTCTCTCGAATAACTGCTTATATTAGATATGGCTAATATGATTAGATTATTGTGATTCAGTGCACACTCATTTCAGTGTCAAGTGAAGATCTATATCTTGAATGAGAACATAACAAGCCAAATGAAGTCTCGTCTCTGGGTCGCTTATATACTATCTAAAACACTAAGCAATTATGAACGCTCTAAAACAAGTAATCGCATACGATTTTTACATAATACACCGCATAACACTAACAAACCTCGCAAACTAAACTAAGAAATCATAAGTTAGTACAGATTGCTTTGGATGCCATAATACAAGAACTGTAATGTAGACTCGTTCACCAACATCTTTTTGAGAATAACTTTTGTATATGTGAAATGCATGATAATACAAAATAGTAACAAATATCCACCAACCAAGCAGCTATACTAGCACTTAGGAAGGACGAATTTAAAATGGTATCACAGGAGTATGCCTGCTAGACATCCATAGTTTGCACGAACATCATCAATCAATGGCCGTATCACAAAAAACATCCAGGCTCACATCATATAGATCACACGTTTTTAGTCTAATTCTCATCAAGTCTAGATAATCGTCTATACCTCAGGTTTTTTTTAAACTTCGTTACACCTACTGCAAATATTAAACGTCTTTAAGCATACGATACTGATATTTTACACAAAGAAACTCTCTCAATCCAAGATAAACTCTATACTAAATATCATTTTTACGATCGGTTATACTAACATTGCCTGATAAGTAATTGGAGAATATGCAGGCTCATTAGAAATAAATAAATAATAACGCATCTTGACAGTACGAGAGACTAATGTGCGAAATGTTTTTTGTGATCAGTGTTCAATTCCTATCGTAATATTCAACATCAAAAAGATCAAATGCGTAATAATCTAACTTCGGTAATATGTATTGAAATAATCATACTTAAATCCTGCAGTCGATATTAATATTCAACGCCTAACAAATGTTTTAACACCAGACCATAACATACATAAATATAAAATAGCAAAATCAATTTTATTAGATCTCTCTTGATGAGGACATAATATGAAATAGAGTTCTCTTGGAAACTAAACGGAGTCAGTAGTAGACGCGATAACTATCTTACTGATATTTAAGCACGTAAATCAGTAATCAGTAAAAACAATGCAGCCACACACCACACCTATCCCTGCAGTCCACTACCCATCCCACCCGCGTGTGATCTATTGAGCTATTGATTCAAGTCATATTTCGAGTATCATTTTGGATACAAACTAACTAAAGATAAGTATCTTTATATAATTCTAGAGCCTTAAATGCGAATAAAGTGATACTTTTGTAACAACAACCATAACGTTTGTAGGTCATCAATAAAGCTACACATATCATAAACTAGAGACAACTCTCTAAGAATAACTAATCAGCTAGCTACAAATGCATACTTCGTAAACTAGATCACCATTGCGTATGAATATACATGACCCTACGATACCGTCGCAAAGAATTACAGAAACTCGCTTTTGAATTTTTATCAGTGGACGTACAGGTTTAAGTGTTCTATAATCATGCCGCTCTATGCAATCTTATGGTGCGTCGAGTGTGTTGCGCACTTTTCACGCTAGGATTGTCTAGCAAAGAAGTCAAGGGTTATAGCCAAGAAGAAGAAGATACAAAAATCCCTGTTTATTATTCTACAAAAGTCAGTTCCCTTCAATTACCAAAGTGACCAATCTATACAAGATACCAACATTTTGAAACTGGTGAATTGACACTAATCTTCATCAAGGACCGTAGTAAGCTAGCTTCGTCTGATCAGCAAGTATCATACTTAGTGTTCTGACAGATACGAAATATCTTTGAGTATCTTGCTCAATCTAAGATATCGACATACAACGTAGACACTAGACTTCCGTTGACACCAAATTCTTTTGTGACGAACCTCAAAGGTCAAGAAGATTCAATATATCACGTAGCAACATAATATTTGTATATCCATCTCACTCGCGCAGCACATAAACAAAAAAACTTAACCCTTCATACGGCTCATTACTGTCTCTGCTAAACGAATCTTATAGTCACGCATTATGGCTAGTAAGTCTAGCTGTAATATCATCACAAGAGACGCTCCAACTCGGCATATCAATTTTGGTTCGAATGGAGTCCAAGTGTGTTATTTATTGGGTAATTACACATTTTTATTCCTTCATACAGAGTCAAAATAGTTTAAAACGAATGAAGTATATCTGATACTCTATATTTCCGAGCATAAAGACAAGTCTTTTTCATGTAACGTCACCAGAGTAGTGTAGAGGATTCAGATCTCATTACGGCTTAGATGATAAAATTACTT